>UYWX01020401.1:0-65260 GCA_900622495.1 Hydatigera taeniaeformis | reverse complement strand
TGTCGTCATCGTGTGTCACTATGGGAATGACCTGGAAGGGAGGAAAGACGTGTCCACTGTCACGTGAGTTGTCAACAGTCACAGCATTCGTGAGGGCAGTCGAGTGATGCCACCTTCGTCACACTAACAATAATGGCAGCAGTAATGAGGAGGTGGGAGGGAAGAAAGTGTGCATTTCCCATGTCAATTTGGTGTTTTGAGTTGGAGGATGGCCGTTCATTCCGTGGGTGTAGTGCCTCACCGTCTACTGTCAACACTTCCTCCTCCACAGCACCATTTCGAGTCTCAATCGACGCATTGCAATTCAAAATAATGAGCAAAGCGAAAGGAGTTTTTATTCAAAACACTTAATTTTCTCTCCTGTAGCCAACCAATAGTGAACGATTTTGCCCTCACCTTTTTTGCATTTACAGAATAACTTCATTGAAGGCGTGTGAAAGCGATGGTGAGATTGTGATCCACAACTGTCTGCTGACGTTATGTTAATCTGCCATTTCGTGTGCTAAACAATACGCCTAAATTTCCCCACAACCTATTCTTAGTTGTTTGAACAGTCAAAGCAAGACTGAATGCAGGCGAAGTTCCGAAACGAACACTTCAGTCTAGTGAAAGGCCAAATTACCAGAGGAAACACTTTTGTGGTCTGTCTCCGTCAAGTGGAGGAAAAGTGTGGACGAATCCTCCCTGTCTCACAGATATTTTTAAAGCTCTTAATTAAGAACTTTGCATTGAGACTTAGGAGAGTGATTTTTAAGTCCATTAAAAATTAAACTGATGTTAATGAATTATTTGACTACTTTCAAGTGATTGGACTTGAATCATTAAACGGGGCAACGGCGCGAACCCTGCCTGCATTATGTCAAGATGGGTTATGAGGCCATCGAAAAAAATTACTGTGTTGATGTGAAGACATTGAAAAAAATCCACGAAGTTGTTTGTCAGGTAAACAAATAAATTAATGAAGTGGTGTAATTCGGTGGCAGCTCTCCTTCTCGTCAAACGCGGCACAGGTTTTGCACGATAGTTTTTTTTTCAAACATGAGGCAATCTGCATCCACCCTTTCTGCTATCTGGCATGTGACTGCCTAAGGACAAGGGAAGATTAAATCCAGCTTAAAGGAGTGACATCAGAGGAAGAAAGGGAGGAGGTGGGGGAGGCAAGAGACTTTCCCTCTCCTCCTTGGATGAAGCGCAGCCCTCCTTCGGCTGGCAACAGCGACGGTAGAAACGATGGATTCACCTGTGACCAGTGGCCACGTTCTGCGATCCTGTATAAAGTAGACCTCTTTAAACAACTTTCATTGACATCTAACTGCATCGAGTAAAGAAAAGTGGTTTTAGGCTTAATATTCTACTCCTGATAATACCACTTCTAATTGTCGAAATATTTGAATGCCTTAAAGTAGAACAGCTTACAGAGGTTAGTCACCTCCTCCATTCTAAACACTCCTCATGCCGATGGGAGTTTTATTTTCCTTCCTCATTCACATTTTCCCATTCGCATACACCTACGTGCGCACATTTAATGGGAAGCGTTGTAGACAGGATCAAACAGAAGCATCGAATCCACTCATCACTTTCACCACATCCTTCACTTCCTATAGACAACCTTCGTGTGTGTTTGCGTAGACAACGAAAAGGACATCGTTCCTTTGGAGGATGAGTGACAACGTGAAAGGACGCACCACCACCGACCCTCCGTACTCTCAACTCTGTTGAATGCTCTTAAATATTCTTAAATATTCTACGTCACAGCCACAGCAGGTCAACCTTAGTCGTGGCAAAGTATAACGGCCAGCCAAAAAACCTGATGGAGTAAGCATGAGGAGAGGAGGTGAGGTCTCATTTTTATCTTGACTAGACCTTGTAACTGTGAATAAAATTGTAAGAGACATACTGTGATGAGAAGTCGGCGTAGGACAGTTCCTCAGTCAAATGTCCACCCATCATGCAGACATTCACCCCACCATAACAATGCCCAAAGCGATTTGTGCACCAAACGACTGTGTGCTAATACTCATTCAAGCCAGAGGTTGGTGGCGCTGACGTGCACACCATCGTGTTTGCACTGCTGCACATCGCCTCATTCCACCGAAGTAGGAGACAGGAGGCAGGAGGAATGAGGGAGGAGGTGCATCACACACGAAGGTGGGATGGAGTGAGGTGAGGTGAGGTGAGGTGGGCACGATTGTGACGCAACAAAGTACACCATCAACAACTTTGAAATGTCACATTCCACAATGCAGCATTTCATCCACCATTGTGGGTCGGTGTTCTGTGCGAGAGGGGAGGCGGAAAGCGGTGGACACGTGGAGATTGGTGAGGTGGGTGATCGATGTGACCGAGATTGACCCACGAAGTGGTGGGTTTGGCAGGGCACACGCATTTACCTCATTTATATCTCCATCATTCCCACTTGCATTTCCCATAGGGCGTGAAGATTGTGTGTGTGTGGGTGGAGGTGGAGGTAGGGAGGGAGTGGAGTGAGGTGGAGGAGTGAGAATAGTTGGGATGAAAAAGCGCCACTATGCTGGCAGTTTGTTGAGTGAAGGAGGGGAGCAATGCGTGGTGTCACCTTGGACGACTGTGTCGACTTTGAAGACACTGAAGTGTGAGACCATGGCACGGAACATGGAAGTGCTGCATTCACATGTGGCTTGGCAACGAATTCATTAAATTTCTTTGAGTCCTCTCCAAGTACTTTTGTTAAGTGTATAGTGAAGGAATCCCCACTCCAGTGCAAAGGGATTATAAGAATTGGTTTGAAGCTTGTTGTCTTGCAAACGGCAAACCAGCTAGCTCTCTGGCAGACTGAAGAAGAGGGAGAAAATTCCAATTAACTAAGTCGCAAATAACCGCCTCTTGGGTCTGTCAATGCTCCTTTTTACCGTCTCGAGTTAAAATGAAGAAAGGCAAATGCTCAATCAGTCACCTTTATTCCTTCCAACACCTGCACCAGCCTTCTTTTTGCATTGGCAGGTGTAAAAATTAGGCGTTGCAACAACACCTACTTGTGCTGTCATCATTCGGCTGGCATTTGGCTGGGCCAAGCGAAGCCGATGCAATAGGGCAAATGCCTCCTTAGCGATATGACAGAGGCTGATAGTCCGCTTTGCGACTTTGGGACCTGCGAATGGATTCTCTGAAGATATGAGATGTGGTGCAAAGGAGCATTCACGTATGGAATTTCTTTGGTTTGGTTAATGGCAGAAAGATGAAAGCTGAGGGAAGAGGGGAATACTTTCGCTTTCCACTCCAACCACGTATACGACACTGAGTGCGAGTGCTTTACATGAATACCGAGCCCTTCTGGCTGCTGATTTGACAGTAGCATTTGTCATGGCGTGTAGTCAAACGGTGCGGTCGCACTCCAATCTGGAACAGCGCTACAAGGATTTTTAATCTTCCTCCTACCAATACATGATGACGTGAGCGATTTATGTAAGGTAGCTTTGAGAGCTTAAAAAGGCAGTTTTGCTGATGCAATTCTAAGGAATTAATAGAACGTCCATATTGTTTCGTGAACTTCTTTCTTTTGCCAACATCTTTTAAAGTGCAATCCGCGCACCCGCATCAATGTGTGGAATGTGGTGGGTGCGTTGAATGGCTTGTGGTTTGTCTCTCTCTTCGACACACAACGAAGTGAATCCGCCTGCCTTCATTCACTCAACTATCCCCCACCACATTGATTGAACATGAGAGTCCTCGTAGTTTCTCACATTGTTAGATTCGTCCGCAGCAGTGAAAGAAGCAGGAAGTAAAGCAGCATTGTGATCGGCTTGCATAGCCTCCGATTCAGACGGTGAGATGGGCCAAACCAAGAGTAATTCGTCATCATCGCCAATCAAACTTCCAAAATAGGGTAGTTTGAAGGTATTCAGCAACTCACGAACGCTTTATCGTCGCATCATTGTCATCATCGCATCCGTCATGTTCACTAGTGGTAGTGTAAGGTGACTACGTTCTGTGGCACTCTGCAACCTCAGTGGCATTTAATCCTTCTGATTTTTCAAATCTCCACACAAGATATGAATTTCTAGGCAATTGGACTGCAAATCCGCTTTTACGTGTTAAGCAGATGCAGTGCCAACACAGTCACCCGTTCCTCCACTCCATGAATTTTCTCTACACGCAATCGTATCCACATCACACCACACACTCACTCTCATCATCACACGCACATGTGCCTGTCGAGCAGTGAAAATCCCATTTGCAAATCTGTTAAATCGTCAATCAAACACTTGTGTTAACATGCTTGCATAACAATTGACGCATAAATCCACATTAATCGCGTAATGCCATCACATGTCAATCGTCTTCGTTCTTACCAAGCCCGTTTCACGCGTTCTCGTGGGCCTCCTTATATGTATTCTGGTCAGGAAATGACCTCAATCGCATTGCCTGGCACGTGGTGAAGGTGAGCGCACCCTTCGGCACTGCTGATCGGTTTGTCGATGGAAGGCGTGCGACGAAGGTGACGACGTTATTGCCAATTCAAGCATGAAAAGGTTGTGTAAGGCGAACATAAGGTAGAAAGGGATAAGATGTTTTAGGATAGTAGTGTAATCGCAAACAGCAGGAAGAGAGAAGACATTGTGAGGCATTTGGCTCGGTGGACCAAAGCTCAGTCAGTGATGGTGCTGGCGGGAAGGCCTCTCTCCCATTTTCTCATTGCCTCGAGCTTTCTGTCAACGCGTCTTCATGTTGTAGCAGGAAGGGGAACACATGACTACTCTCAGCCTTACAGTTTTCATGTCCACACACGCAAAACCCGGTTCTTCGGAGTGCGATCGACTGAGAGTGGCTTTGGTTGTGATCGCGAGAGTGTTTACTCCTCGAAACGGTGCTGTCAAACTATGCACCCGGTTAAAGGTCTACACACACACACACACACACCTTGTCTTGACATTTGACTCTGACATTTTTTTCCCCTTTAGGAGGACTGTGAAGCGAAAATTTATCACACAGATGTGTAAATATGGAATAGTTTGCAGTTTTTCAGAGGAAAAACTTATTTTAATAAACTGATGTAAGGCCTTGCGGTTACCTGTCCGCCAAATTAGTTGGCTCACGCCATCGCCTTGCTCAATCCCTCCTCTCTACGGCTGGTAATGACTGAAAGCGGTGTTTTGTGTCTGCATTGCGTGTAGATGATCAATTTCCTTTCAAAAGGAGAGACTTTCCCCACTTCTGCAGTTATTTTATGGCAAGTCTGACAATTTGGCAACTTCTTTTTACATCTTAAGTGGTTTGCACTATGAACACTTACGAATGAAGTGCTGCTTTAAAGTTCAGGCAGTGATTGAACCACTTGACTCTCCTAAAGACATTCTTTCCCGATTTTGGTCGTTTGTGCTACCGCGGTGGCCTTTTGGGGCTCAAGCGGCAATCGACCCTGCTACCGGCCACGCAATCATCCCAACAACTTCTTCCAGCGTCCAGAGGCCTCCGTTGGAGGAGTCACAGCGGGGAAGAGCCGCTTCTGCTTATTTATTCAATTCAACAAAAAAGGGATCTAATGATTAAATTTTCGTTGTTTACTCTGCTGACTTGGAAATGAGGATTTACAACGTGGATTTAAATGTTCTCTGCGTCATCAGATCAGAGGAGAGACGAGAGGCTTTACCGTGATTGCATCCTGCTCCTTTCCGTGTGGAGGATTGCTTCACTTCAAGCGGTACTCATCCAAATGAAGCCTTCGCTGCCTTCCCCTCTCCTTGCATTTTCCTACCCATTAAAACCCGATCGTATGAAGCCTTCAATTCTCTCGCCATGTACACTTTTTCGCCACCACAATATTCACATGATCAAGCCTTCACTCGTTCCCTCCCTCCTTTAAACTAATCGCCAATCTTCCCTTGCAGCGTCGAGGACTCAGAGCGCCGTATGTGGTTTGGAGTGGCTTACACTTTTAAGCAGATAACAGCCAGTCCTAAAAAAGTGTCCAACAACATTCCAGCACAGTTCCAGCCTTAAAAACGGCTTTCATGAATGGGAGAGAGAATAAAAAGTGACTTGTGCACTGCGTGTATAGCTAAAATGAATAAAACATCACAGAAATCGCCTCTCTCCGAGTTGGGGTGACCGATAGAGAGAGAGAGAGAGAGAAAGAGAGAGCCAGGTGATACGCAAGAAAAGTTCTCCTCATAAATAATTCCCCACTCTACAAGTGAAAGAGAGATAATGAGGCTCAACCTCGAGCTCCCAGAGGGTCCACTTGGTTTGTCAGGTAGCAGCTGAAACGTGACACTACGCCTTTACCAACAGGCCGCCAGTTTATTGTGGATCCGCTAAACGGGACAGTGACAATTCTACATTAGATGAAGGAAATAACGGGCAGACATTTGGCAGATTTGAGCGGTAATTTCCGCATCTAGTGAAAGGTATCACCTTTGTGACACCACATTAAGCGTCAATTTTCTACTTTACCTAAAGATCTTGTTACTTCTGCCTTCTCGTGATGCTGCGGTTGACGAACAGGCCTCACCGACAAGGCTTTGGAGGAGGAAACGACCAAATAAATACTGCAGTAGTCAGTGATTTGAGTGACATGTTCCACCTAGGGAGGTGGGGATGAGACACTCCCATAAGCACCCTTAGCCTCCCACTGGACGGATGGTGACATTCAACCTCCAGTCCACCAACCCTTCACAGGGAGTGTTCATGTTATCACGGGAATCGTAATTTTCAATATTTTGCTCTCTGAGGCAAGCCTACTGACATTGAACGGTCGTGCGCATTTGGATGGAACTAACGGAGGCGTGGAGACAGTTTATTGCCTTGGGAGCAGTTCCCTTTCACTATGAACTTACCTGTTCCAGAACAGGGGGCGAAATAATCGGTTGACCGGCCATTTCTGTGACAAACTGCTGTAGCACGCCATCATCTTTGAAACTGGCCCGTTTCGCGTAGAGGTTGTACGCACCGAGATTCACTAAAATAATCCGTAAACAATAGTAACGTTTCTGTTTTGTTTTGGTAAAAAACTACCCAATCATGTTCAGGAATGGCCTTAGCATTCCGGAAAGTTTTATAATGACTGAAAAGTTGATTGTGGGAGAAAAGCGTTAGCTGAGTGATTTCCTTCCGGCACGTCTACTTTGGCTCGTCCACCTTAATTAGGTGTGGAAGAGCCACCTTAAGCCTAAACACTGTCTTCATGTTTATCCAGGCAGACGTTCACCTCCCTCCTCCTCCTCCTCCTCCTCCTCCTCCCTTACAGTTCTTTGATGAGTCGGGATGGGCACGTCGACATTTAGCTGGAAAATATGGGAAGTGAGGAGATGTCCGAAAGGTGTCAAACAAACTGATTAAATTTTGAACCGTAGTGTTTGTTTAAACAAAGAGAGTCCACTCTCATTTTAATTGCGGTCTTCTGCCACTCTATTAATGCTTCAATTACCTCCACCAAACAACTGCAAAAGTAGAGCTCATGAAAGGATAATTAAAGGCATTCATAAAAACGAAAAAAGGATGAGTGACCATTAAAGAATGCTATTTTATCTTCGGAAAGCAAACTGGTGTGTGTGTGTGGGTGAATGCGTGCGTGTTGGTCAAGAGAGGCGACATTACGCAAAATCTCAAGGAGAAAATGAAATTCGAATTTCCATTTCCTCTTCATGACATGCAAAAACTTGTTATAAAACGGGAATTAGAGTAAATTGTGAAGAGGCCACTTCGAACTCTTCCACAATTTGCAGTTGATAAAACTTTGCCTTGGTGTTTAATCGTATCCCCAAACAAGAGTAGTACCTGCACCACCGAAGCCACCGTTCGCTCCCGCTTCAACATTGACGACTTAGAGGGAAGGCACCACCCCAAGACAGCATTTTGGTAGAATTCGATGCAGCTAATTCATATCCCAGGCTGACAAGGTGAACCCCAAGAAACACTGCTTGGCTCCACCCAACTCAACTATGAACCATCGTGATTCTGTGTCGAATTAAATGCTGAGATAGTGACTTAAAAAGCGTTTACTAGACCAACAAGTGGAATGTCAGATAAGACCGCTACTTCTACCACCACGGCCGTTTCCCGTCTCCATTGATGTTTCGATTGCCCTTACCTCGCCTCCCTTCACCCCTCAGGCGAGTGGACAAAACCAGTGTGGGTGACTATCGCACCCGCTCTTGGAAGTTGGTTATGCGTTTCTCAGGGCTTTGATCGCCAGGAGTGCTGGCAGCCATTTGATACTTGGCGCCAACTCAATCACAGAGAAATGAAAGAAAATTGTCACTTCTGACCCAACTCTCGAGGTACTTTAAAACACGTGCTATAACAGTCCCAAAGGGAGAGCAAGAAAGAGGAGGAGGTGCGCCGCTTGGATGGAAAAACCATCTCGAGCGATAGAACAGCCCATCCATCACTACATTTATTTGCGCTACAGTTAACGAAATGGCTCCATTTCATTGGTTCGTTCGTCTTTTGTTTACTCGGCCAACTTTTGATCATTGTTGCAGTACAACAGCGTATGAGATAAGGGCAATGCAAAAGGTGGTTGATCCAAATTACCACTCGCTTGGGCATACATTTTCACAGGTGTGTGAATGTTTTGGGTAAACAGTTGTGCAGAAAATAGTTGGCAAAAAACAAAACCTCTTTTATTGCTGAGAATGGCAGTCGCAATGCTACTTAGTTCTGATTTTTCAAACATCCTAAAATGAAATCAGCGAACAAAAGAACAGGTGCTTTTGGGCTTAGAACAATGATGGTTAACCTAAATGATGACATGACAGTTGTCATCACAAATAACTCCGCAAAGTTCCACTCCAAATAACGAAAGGATGGAGATTTTCTTGAAAGAAAAATGTTTTCGTTCCATCGGTGGAGAGACAATAAGGCACTATTGTTCATTTTGCCGGAGCAGTGCAAAAAGTTGGCATTCACATGTAGACAAGAGTTTGCATTTCAGTTAATTTTACTTTAAAGAGCACCCTTGCAAACAATTTTGCAAGATCACAGCCTCCTTAGTCGGTAACTGTCCTAGTTGACCTTCACCGAAGTAAGGCAGAAACTACACTTTTTCAAACACAGACCATTTGTCGATGTCAAAAGTGCCAGTGTTCTGGGTGGAAAAAGTCAACTCAACGGAAACTATGAGGCATGCACCAAACCCACTGAACCGGAAGTTAATTGACCATTTTGTAGACCGCAAATAAACATCCATCCAAACCGGATACAAAAGAATTGAGTAGGGTTTTGAGATGGTTCGCACTTAAATGGGAATTCAGTAGATGGGACACCCTTGCAGGCGATCCACCGCAGCACCGCCTCCTCCCAGTTGGGTGACAAGAGGTGTGGAAGGTGCTTAATCTAAATCAGAATGACGTGAGGTGGTATTTAGGTTGATGGAAGTTTACTTATGGCAGGAGTGACGCACTGTAGCGCTATGGATGTACTTCTAATTGCATTGGCAACCAGTCTGCCGAACCCTTTACCGAATTAGGCCTAAAAAATCTCCACTTTCTTCATTAATGATGGGTTAGATGTAAACTTGTGCCTTTTATGCGTTGGCTACAGCGACTAAAACAATTTATTGTTTTGTTTTTGAATCTCACCGGCGAAGTTAAGGACATGAAGGGCGCGGAGGGATCTAATTGTTACCTCTAACTGTGTTTATTTTGGAGCTGTAAATGTTACTTTTATTGAATTCGTTTAAATTCGCGAGGAGTCAAGGGACCAAGGAAACCGTTGTCTGGAGATGGCAAAACGGTTGGCATTTTGAAGTCCATTAGTAGCTACGTGGAATACTGAGGAGAACAACAACATCGGGGCTTTTTTACGCAATCTCACACGGTGAACGGATGCTAGAAGCACTCTAAACCATTCAGTTCATTCTTAAAGCTGTCTCCTGTGCCTGCACGTGGGGAAGAAACTCAGACACTGGTGGAGAAGAGGAGTAGGAAACCATCGGCAGAGCGAGGGACTGCAGACTTAAGTGGTGAAATGTGCATTCCTCTTCAAAGTCACATCATCCACTGACGCTAGCGTGTGACTTCAAAGGCCATTTTCAGGCCATTTTTAACGAAGTTTGACATTTAGTCTTTGAAAAGTTTGGCCTACCCATTCTACGAAGGTGATCAAAGATGACAAAATATAGTGGATTCTACCTTTAAACGCGAAGCTCTAAACGGCCAAATCATTTAACCGTTAAGTTCCTCCTTCTAAGAATGCAATTTTTTGCTCAAAATGCGCACATCAGTGTTCAAAACAAATTGTTCAGGAGGAATGATAAGCCAAGCCGAAAGGAAGGGGAAGGAGGATATCCAAAGACGGACGTCACTCACTCAAACCCCTCTTCCTCTGGCCGCCTTAAAATAAAACAAATTTTATGAAGAGGGTGGTCCTCCCTCGATCTCAATCCTGGAAGCTATTGCAGAGAAGTGAGACAAATGAGTTGCAGTGAACGCCTCCCTCTGAGAGCGCCTCTTCAGCTAGCCAAATCAGAAACGCATTTCTCTCCCCTACACTGCCGATTGCAATCCCTTCATCCGCTCTGGTGGAAACTTAAACAACCATAAGTTCAGTAGACAGAAGAACAGCTCCAGCTTTCATTATTAATTTCGCTCTCGGCATTTTTTTGCCCTAGATGGGGTCCAAAGTGTCATCACATAGAGACGCGAGGTGGAATCACTGTGTCTAGACTCGATGATCAGCCAGCCTGTGCCTTCCAACTCCTCGTTCACCATCCTTATGTGCAAAACTGAGCGACCTTCTTTGCCTTAATTACTAGTGTGAAAAAAATGGAGTACACCAAAGAGTAGAGTGGTGCTTTGCACGATAACATCTATCTTCATGACTCCTCCTCATCCCCATCCCCGTCTTGCTGCCCTGGAGTGGGGAACAAGAAATAAGTGTGCTGAATAACTTTCAGATGAGGATCGTAAATCCAGATCACACTCATTGTGACAAGAACAGTTAGCATAAATTTATTTGGTGGTTATAAACATTGTATCACTGCTCCCTCTCTGTGTGTGGCAGTAACTTGTAACACGTGAAGGACAAACTTTCACACATGGGTGTAGTGAAGATCTCAACTGCAGCGAAAAGTAAAGAGCCAAATTTTTAAAGCACATTGAACGAATGGATTGACTTGAATTCGTACCTTCCTCAAACTAAGTAAAAGGTGTGGATTTACAAATTTACTCCTCTGGCACAGCCAATCTCGACTTGCACAGTTGTCCATGCGAACGAATGAAGGGAAAAAATTTATCTCATTGGATGTCTGGAGTGGATACAAAGAAGATTCATTCGTCTCTTCCAGCAACATAAACAAGTCTTTTCATTAATTATGTTTGATGTTCCTCTACATGCGTTCGGTGCGTGATGATTTGCACCTCATTACGATGCAGCGAGTTCAGGAAAAGAATAGGAGGATTTGTACGAAATAATTTGTCGTTTTTGCGAGACGCCAACTTTTTCTGATTAATAGATCACGCAGTGTGTCCGGACTATGTTGAAACAAAATTTTTTCACCTCTTGCTCAAAATGGTTAATAACGGTGATTCAATGAGACAAAAGTTAAAGTTTGATATTTAACAATGAAAAGATTCTTTTCTAATTGTCTGCAGCCATTATGTAAAGAAAAGCTTGCTAAAAATCATTCCACCTGAATTTCCTATGTGGAGAATATCTGTGTGCCACTATGATAAAAAGCATTTCCACTCCTAACTACTATTTCCAAACTCTTTAGATAAGCTTAAATATGAGTGCCTTAGAAGCCAGCATATCGTTAAATAGCTAAATCATTGTTTGGGTGGTTCATTCCAAATATTGTAAATAGTTCCTAACAGTGATCGCTCAGGCGCACCAAACATAGCCGTTTATGGCTACCAGAGGACTTGGGATAAAAAATTTTAC
The DNA here is from genome assembly GCA_900622495.1 of Hydatigera taeniaeformis. Lineage (NCBI taxonomy): Eukaryota > Metazoa > Platyhelminthes > Cestoda > Cyclophyllidea > Taeniidae > Hydatigera > Hydatigera taeniaeformis. The sequence goes on along the minus strand of UYWX01020401.1, from coordinate 53,401 downwards.
TGACAATTCCCGCAGGCCAAAATAACTCAAACGCGACACAAATTGGCAAGATACCTGCCTAATACAATACTAGAAATATCTAAACGTAACAAGATTTTCGCCAGAACCAATGGTAGACATTTTTAAAAGCTATCTGCAAAAAGAATTTTCAAAAAAGCGGGTAAAATATAGTTTTGGAAATTTAAAAATAATAAAAATATGCAAATACAAAAGCTAACCTTACTAACACGTTTCCCATTTTATACCCGATATTATCAACACATCGGCTTAAAAATTCGGCAAATTACTATTGGATATAAGTTCAAAAAATCCTAGTTAAAGGCAAACGTATAAACAAGGTGATAGAGATTAAAATTTAGGATTACAAACTAACGGTATTTTGCATTATTACCACAGGCATAAAAGTTTAAATTTGATCACCATGGTCGTTAAGACTAATGTCAGCTAAGGCCTAGAATAAAGCTTCCATCAGCGAAATAGAATAGCCATTCCATTAACTTAGACAAAGACCTACTGTTTAGCTCGTGCTTTGGCTTGAGAATGCTTTTAGTAGCCTGTCCAGAGGGTTCTGCTCCTGAACTCATAATCAACAGCTTTCCATTTACGACACCTAACCCGGCTCAGCAGATCTTATAAACTCGCGTTTAAGTGTAGGTCATGAGGATGATTGATACAAACGCACGTACACTAAGACTAAGGCACCGATTTAGCAATTAAATTAAAGCCGAAATGAAATAATTTTACACGCTTGCAAAAAATTAAGTGGTAAAGCCATTTTTGCTTTACGAGTGCTTTTGATTTGTTTTCATATTAACACAAAATGCCCTAGTTAAGGGTTCCACGGTTTTTAAGTGCACACTTACAATACTCCAAGAAAGGTTGTGTTATTGTGTGGTCGAACAGCTTGAAAACTTATACCTGTTGGCACGCCCTGGTGATCGACTGGCCAGCAATTTCAGAAAAGGGAAATTATTTACACTAAGTAAAGCTAAATGTATCGGTTACTACTGTGCTTAAATTGTTCTTACAGAAGAGAAGTAGCCAAATCGTACGTGACGAAAGATGTGGGTACTACGCTAAGGTTAGGTTTGGAAACTTGCCGTAGTCATACTTCAAATTCACCTGCACTCTAGCAGATGTCCATAAACCTTTGCAGAGTAGTACATTATTTATGGTTAATTACTTATATATATATATATTCGCACTGAGACTTCCCACCGGGTAAGAGAAGGCATTAAATGGAATCGAATGCACGTATTCTAGGGAGAGAAAAGGAGTTAAGCCTGAGCTTGGTCCGAAGGCCAGACCATGGATGCCAGGACCAAACAATAGATATCAGATGATCAGACAAGTAAGGAAGTACGCTACTCCTCTCTTTGAACAACGCCCTTGACGTTTTCTCAGTGCACCTCCCGCGTCATATTACAACACTTTTAGTAGTGGAAGGAAGCATTCACAAGCCATTAGCGCCATTCAGCAGCTACCACATGCTTCGAGGAAAACAGGATCAGACACAGTCCTGAACACAAGGACATCTGTAGTGTCATTTATAGCACCCATGCACGGATGGAGTAAAAAATTTCCGACACGAAACTTTTTTAGATGGTTTATGGTGATGTAGCTTTCGTTGTTGATGGCTTGTCTGTGGAAGACTGAGACGGGGTGAGAGCAAGCACAGACGTCATTCACAACCCTTCTATTTAAAGAAAAAAATTAGGTTTTTTCCACCCTAATGCAAATGCGCCTCCTCCACAATATAGGTATGTGCCTCAAACGATAAATATAAGGATATAAGTGGTTAAGAAGGTCGGGTCCGCTTTCCGCTGCCACAAGTGTGGCGTCCTGAGACTTTCTGCTGAGTGGAAGAAGGCATCTAGATGAGCCAAATGCATGTATAATAGGGAGAGAAAAGGGAGAAACTCTGAGTTTGGCTTGAAAGTCAGCCTACGCGTGCTGAGGCCAGACGAGTCCCAAAGCAGCTGCCAGACATCGAATGGTCACACAAACGAAGCATTACACTCTAAACTTGGAAGTAAAATGAAGGTCTCAAATATAAATATCAAACATTTAACGAATTATACTTTCACCACCTTTAAATCAACAAAGTATTTTGTTAGTTTACAGTCTCCCAAGACTTCCCATTTGATAGTCATTCGTACGAGTTCCGTGCTAATTTTGGGATGTTTGTGAGAAACTTTATCAGTGCAAATGTGAAGGCTATGGTGCAGATGGAGGATTTATTTTTTTCGAAACGGAATTATAACAGTTCAAGCTGGCATTCAATATCCTCCAGATTCCTATGTAACACAGGAAAGATGCTAACAACTGAAGTGTAGTTCATATTTCAACATTTTGGAATTTCCTTCGCTACATCTGCATAAAGGCAGTAATATGAGGCTACAATACGCTCAATTTACACGCAATGTGATTGTCTTAGTACTTCCCTTTAAAATTTTGCAGTTAGACGTGTGTTCTATGCCTAGCCATTGACACACAAGGTGAACAGCAAAATCACTGAACTTGACATTTTAGTCCACGTTGAATGAAACTCCACATTTCAGATATTAAAAAGTGAGAGCAAGCATACCCCTCATTTTTATAAGAGTTGTAGTCTGACACAGGGAGATCGTGGCTGTTTTCATTAGCGCCGAGTACGTTGTGATGGCTGCCACGATAAGTTTGTTGAGAAGGGTGCTGTAGACCTCGCCTTAAGGAGAAGAGGTATTGTGTAATACTTTACCCGATTGACTGCAGGCACTGTTATAGTCACTTTCGTACTATATTACTTAAAACACGTAGGTTGACATTGGAGCCATTTGGGAATTCTAACCCCTTTACTTTGTCCTGCTCTGCCAAAGTGCTATGCCAGAACTTATCTAGGAAATAGTGCTGAGATCTCAAAGAGAAAAACATTGTTGCAATTTCCTTTTTCACTGACAGAGCCAAATCTTCTGCAACGTATTTAAGTAACTCATAATGCAAAATTTGCCACTGATTATACATTTTAAAGCATCGGATATTTGACAGTGAACACAAGCTACAATTTGAGAAGAATCTTGTAAGGGCAAAGTTCAATAGACGTCATAGCAAATATGACAAGCATTGTAGCACCTTAGGTAGAAGGCATCACGTAGAACTGAATGCATATATTTTAAAAGGGAGATAAGGGACAGAGCCTTAACAGGGCACGACTAGTTCATGCTTGGCGGTCGCTTTATGATTTGTCTGGTCCTTGTACTTGTGAGGTTGGCATTTGGGCCAGGCTCAGGCCCCATTGCTTTGTCCTATTTGGATTAGATGTACCCAGCCTCACTTACTGTCTTCTTCCACCGGGTGGGTAGCCTAGGGACGCTACACTGGTGACAGCGGTAAGCGAACCCTACATTTTTAACAACTTCTACCTTAGCACGTACCGTTAGTTGCATGTACCTACGGTAGGGAGGAGGCACATTTACCTCGGCGACAGGAGAACCTCTGAATCCTTCACGACAAAATGGTTGAGACCGACGTCTGGATTGGGCTTTATCTTATCTTTGTTACCCTTCCACAGACAAGCTATTAATAACTGAAGTGACGCTGCCGTGAACCATCTGGAAAAGTTTCGTGTCAGAATTTCTTACATAAAATCCGTGTTTAGGTGCCGAAAATGACACCACGATTCTTCTTACATACAGGAAAGTGCCTTGTCCTATTTTCCCCATAACGTATCCGTTTAAGACCAGAGTTCCAACGTCCTGGGAGCAATTGATGGTTAACAGGTGTATGCGGCCCCGATTAAGATTGTCAGACTGAACGTAACTCCTGATCCATTTTAAGCTGCCGAGGAGACCAGGTATGGTTTTAGTCTCACGCTATCTGTCGACTGGTGAGGTTGGCTCGTGGATGCTTTCTTGTAGTACCGAATACGTTGTGATGACTAACGCGGAAGGTATATCAAGGGGAATGTCGAAGAAGTCGCTCAAAAGAAGAGATGGGCAGTGTAACGTTTTGTTTATGCAACAAATTGAAGTGCGGCAGTCAAATTAGGATTTGTCTGGCCCTTGTACATGTGGGCTGACCTTCGGGCCATGCTCAAGCCCATTTGCTCTGTTCTCTGTCCTGTACAACGGCAGCCAGACCACTGGTTCAAGGGAAAGACGAATATCAAAGTAACCACCAGACGTCAGGTGGTCACATTTACAAAGTAGCGTAACTGGTTTAGCTTCCCGAGGCTTTCCATAGGTTAAAAGGAGGTATAAGTGAGGTAGAATACATGTAATCCAAAGACGACAGGGCAAATGGCGTCTGAGCGTGGCCCAAAGGCCAGCTCACGTGTACAGGGTCCAGACAAATTCCAATGTGACCGCCAAACATCAGACAGTCGTATAAACGAAGCATTATAGCCAGCACAATATTTTACAGCGATCCACGAATATCTATATGTTAGTTTAGATTAAACTTGTTAATGAAATGTCGTGTGCTTCATCTCCCCATATTATTCCTAATTTGCTCATAACAGTGCCCCTGATCAGGCATCAACGATCCTATTAGTCCTGTCAGCATAAACATCGAACGTACTACCTTCTTTATGGCTTTGTCGATTAAGTATTTATTTTAGCTAAAAATCACTCTTATGTTAAATCAACATTTATAAAATTCAAAAGTGTAATTTTTAAAATTGCCAGCATTGTGCTAATTGATATCAACAAAACCGCTGCAAGATAAAGTTACTGTTTGTATAAAATTTAAACGGCAAGCTAACCTTGAGGTTTGTTTAGCGCTTCCAAAAGGTGGCCGCTGAGTTAGATTTTTTTGTGTATATGATTTCGTGACCGCCTGGGGGTCTCTGGTGCGGATTTGGTCCTTTATGTACTCTGCTTTCCTTTTCCATCAATAATTGTACCAGGTATTTTTTGTTTACCTTTAGCTTGGTTTGAACCGTGTCTCTGTTTTGCATATTTATATGTTTTGTTAACATTCAAAGTTTTTGTTACCTGTTGTGTATTTACTATTAACAGCTCCCCATTTCTCATGCCATATAAACTTATTGTGTCCAGCTGATGACGTATTATGGTGTACTTGTCTCCCCTGTTCCTTGATTAGTAGCTTTACATTCACAATTTCGTGTCTAGATACACTTTCCTTTCTGTCTTGTTAGTGTATTTTCTAACAGCACTTGTTCTGAGTAAAAAAAACTTGTATTTACTTTAATCTCTGGCGTTGGGTTTTGCCGACCTTGGTTACAACGTGACGTCCTTTCTTTTTAGGCCTGTCCACTTTAAGGCACCCGGACACTCGTGTGAGTTGGTTTTTCATTTATGCATTATCACTACTTTTTGTTATTTTCTCCAAAATCTATGTGTTTGACTGCTTTGATTGATTTGATGGTGCAAAAAATCCAGACACAGAACAGTGTCATTGCTTAGTTTCCCTTTGCTTGTGTTTATTCTAACATCGATTTTGGTTTTGATGGACGGGTACATTGAATTTAGCAATCACGTGACTAAAGTACATCTACTTTGCTTAGCACCTGATTGCTGAATTATAAATTAACAACCATGATCTACACATTACCAAACATTCGCGTCATTCTGTCTGTGTTTTCCGTTGCTAATATCATTTGGCTGTCGTCAGTGTATTCAATTCTTCCATCCTTTACTTCTCTATTTGATCAGTTTTATGTGACGATCACGTTTCCTATTATTGTATTGCTTTATACGTACCATGCTCATCAACTGGCATGCTCCTCAGTTCCTCAGCTCGCTTGTGCTGCACATTTCTCGTTGCCTCAGGCTGGGCGTTCGGTGTTCTCGAATGCCCTTTCTACCCGATCAAACTCACGATTCCGCATACATCCATGTGATTTTTTTCGGTTATTTGAGTCAGGAAGACTCGGTTGATCCTCATCTCTCTAGAGTCCGATAACGTTGTTTGGTGTCGCTACACAGTGCCTAATGATGAAGTACTTATGCATCAGTGTTACCTTTATCTTGCATGAACCACATCGTTTGCGCTACAACAGTGTTCAAACCTCTAAGTTTCTTTTGCTATCTTTTTCGGTTAGTAGCGGTATTTGCATCCCAAACTGTTAAATGTTCCTCTTGCATCAAATTGGTAAAGTAGCTTGAGAACACAGATGCTTCTCTGATGAGTTGAGCCCTGACCAACACCAGTTTCTACACTCCCACTGGTACGTGGGATTAAGGCGCTCCTTATCCGACCAACAGCCTCACTAGCCCTCTAAATGCAATTTCGTCCAGACAATGAGCAGCTTTCCATTATCGATGTCCGATTGGCTAAACTCCTTTACGCTGCATGAGTCATGACATTTACCATGCGAAAGGGTAGAGAGAGACGATAGTAGTAAGGGGAGAGCGTGGTAGGAAGATGGACCTATTTTAAAGCCATTTAAACCCTCTCCTCACGCCAGCGTGATTGGTCTACCGCCTCATCGACTGTATTGACCGACTCGCACCTTGCGCTGTCCTCGTAGCAAGACGCGGTACCACTCAGTGCGTATGATCTGAGGTTGGCTAGTGTGTCCATCTAGACGCTATGTCCTCGGTCGATAAGATTGCAGTCGTGTGAACTCTATGTAATCGATATTCAGCCTGCGCCGGCTTTGATCGATGATGTGGCTGTGTGGATTTGACCACCACTGTATATGGCTCAAATCGATTTTTTTCTCTTGCTGCTCTGTTATCGTAGCGGGCTTGCATACACTGGACGCCGCTACGCCGTGCACACATCATCACAAACAGAGGAATCGAGGTGGCGATGCAGTGGTCTCATTATTGATTAACCGTAGTCACAACGCTCCCACTTCTAGCGGTACAAGGCGTTCGTATATTAGCAGCCTAGCCTCTCTACCACCACGCCTCGCTAACTAGCGTCTATCTCGCTTGCATTCTAATCGATGATCAATAATGATGTCTCGCGCGCGCATGTGCGAGGTGTTGGTGGTGCGTGTGTGTCTCCTCTCAGTCGTGCGCGCGCGTGCGTAATCATTCATTTAGGCCTGCGCACATAGACGCGCGCTCTCGCATCGCTCGCTCGTGTGCGCGCGCACATCAAAACTGAATCGATAATAAACGTGCGCGTATGTTCGCATGCGAGCTAACTAACTTGCGCGCACGCTTGCTGGAAAAATCGATGTACGCCTGGAACAAGCGCGTGCGGACGTGTGAGTGTGTGCGTACGTGTGTGTGTGCATTTGTGTGATTGGTCAATTGACCCCGCATTGATTGTTGTTTGCGCTATCACGCATGCCTGATCTGTGTGGTTGTACGACGTGCAAAAACAACTTGGCAGCTGCGTTTTGTGTGCCCTCTTAATAATTATCGATTCAGCCAGTCATTCATTCTCGCGCGCTAGTGTGTACACACATCATTTAAGTGTGTTGCATTTTTTTTAAAAGAACACACAATGCACAAATGCAATGGATTAGCGGTGCTCGAAGCGACCTCAACCTGATCTCCTCCTCCAGGTAGATCCTTGCGTGCTCATTATCGATCTTTTAGAGCACCATGTGGTTTCGTCCGAATTGCAGCTTACATTTCGACCATAGACTCGATCGAATTCAAATATTGATCGTTTGAGTAGGTTGTGTTTGGTGTTCATGTTGAGAGGCAAAGTTGTCGATGTCAGCTACAGCTACGCGTCCTGAGTGGGATACTTCTATCGGTTTCGAAATTCTCGCGGTCCGATCGATAAGGGAATCAATATTTGAGTTACTCTCCGCCTCCTCCTGCGCGAACAAGGAAAGTTGCTGATTCATTCGAGCATTTTGACACCTGTGGAGGGCCAACTTACAGGGTTGCGATTCATTTTGTGATTGGATGTCAAAAACTCGGAGAATCCACGTTTTGATTTTATTTTCCATGTAAGGCTAATCAATACTGTTCTTAGGGTGAGTTTCCGCATTCTGATGGCTCTTCGTTTTTGCAAAATCACTTTGATCCTTTTTTGATAACGGAATGAATGTGGGAATTAATTTAGTGGTTTTAATGCTGGTTGAATTAATTAGTTGTAGATTTGAGTTGTAACCTTTCGACCTCTTATTTGTTGTGCATGATGACCACCTACTTATTTTTCTTCAGTAAAGGGATAATTTCCTCCCATGATTTCATTCCCCTTGGTTGAAGTTTCGAAGCTTTGTTTCTCCATGTGTTCGTATTTTGGGTGGCTTTTTCGGTGACTTAGCTCAAACTGGAATACTCTTCATCATACGTAGCCCGGGATCCCATTACTTAACCAATTTTAAAATTTTATGTCACTTTGAGCGCGTAAGCCCATCATGTGTTGGTTGCTATTTTTGTGTCCTCTAGCCGATACCACTGCTGAGCCAATAAAAAAATCAGAACATTTATGGATTGCCATAATTTAAGATGATCACTCACCCTATCCTAATTTGCGGATGAGAGTGAGGTGAATGTGAGTAGGCAATCAATAAATTCCGGTCCTCCTCCGCTTATCCATGTTTCGTGTGTAGGTCAGGTCATTGACTCATCATCAAGGGCTCAGAAACTGAGGGTAGTTGTTCGCACGTTCCTTATTGGGTGTTAGCGCCTTCAGCATTGACTTTTTTTGATTGGCGTATTTCTAATCCTGATGTGTATAGGCATCGTAGGTGCATTTTCCATTATCAGAAACCGACTTATTAAGACGGATAATTGCACTTCAGATGTAGGGTTTGCTGCCTTATGAGTCTTGATCTTTCCGGTTGGAAATTTGGTTCATCCGTGCTCTCACGTGGTTTGTAGCTTTTTGGTACCTCTGTTCGATTTAGCTCCCTCTGCCTTTAAAATAAGGCCATTTTCTCAGCCAAGTCTTGACTTTTGGAGGGGCTCAATTAGGAACTTTCTTTAACAGGATTGAAATTGACTGTCCCAATGTATCGAAATTCCATGGTCTGCCTTCTTTTTGTGATGCAAATGGACTTTATTGAGGCTATCACAAGGTGGATTTCTGTGTTTTGGGTGTTTCAAATCTGCATGTTATGCTATTTGAAAGCTTTAATTAACATTGTCTAGTCCCCTAAATTTCCTCTTGTCATCGCACGATTCCGTTCCTGCCGTCCCCTACCTACCGAACCAACTGGATTGCATCGTTTATGGAAAGGTAGAACCTTGAAGCTTACGAAACGGTAAACAGTTATGATTATGCATTTTTCCTTTTTGAAAATGGTCGACTTAGTTCCACTTTTCGATGAGGTAGATGATCCCACTTGCTGAATGCTGATGCCCTGAAATCCATTTTCGCAGCTAACAGATTCTCTAACACTGGAAAGGACTTGAACTTCACTAAGTTTTCGACTTTGTGTACCAAATTCTGATCTGATGGTTATCCCTGCTGATCGTCAATAGTCATTGTAGAGTTCCTCACGTAAAGTTTGCACTGTTCGTAGGCTCCTCCGTCTTTAAATACTAAAGTTTCACCGGTAGGAGGCGCCGCTTTTTTACTTCGCTTAACATCTCAACCGATTTTAAAGCTACTTTAAGTTTGCTCCTACCCACGGATATTTCGGTCGCCAGTTTGTTGTGCTGTTCGGATGTCGTTGTTGAGGCTGTCTGTTTTTGGTTTTAAACTAATTAGAGGAGTGGTCAGTTTAAGTCGATTTCCTTTGCACTTTGGTCATTTGACGCTGTCTCTAACGCTTACCTTTTTTTACTGTGTAAGAGTAGATTTGGGGCAAATGATTTGGGTTGGCTTACATTGAATGCCCTCTATGTTGTCATTAGTCCACCCGTTTTCGATAGATGGATAGCTTTATTCTACAAATTCGAGTTAGAAGTAGCTGAATTTGGTGCACCTAAAAGTAATCATCGTTTCAGAAACTGTTGCGAATAAGATCTTAATCGTTACTAGAGGTAAAGTTTTGAGTCACTAGTGGTGATGCAAATTTATTTCTTGCCTGGATCACTGATCCCCTGTGCTAAGGTCATCTCTCCATGTCGTTTTTTGAAGTAGTCAACTTAAGTGACTACCTAAATTCTTAGCGCTACCTTAGCATCTTCTGGGTCCACCTCACTGATGAATGTTTTTCGGCGTCATTTGCGTATTCGGTGCGGCTTGCAGGCTGCTCAAGCCACCTGAAAGGTTTTTGCAACTCTGAGAATCTGGCGCATTTAATGAGACGGGCCCTCGTTCGCCTTGGGGCGGTGTCCGCTCTAGCTTCAAGACTTCGCTGTCGAATCTAAAAGTAGAGATGGCCAATCACTGGACGAGTCATTGGCAGGCGCACACGTGCTTTGTAGGCCTGGGTCTATGACTAATCCACTCATTCGCACGCACAAACAAGCACATGCGTACTCCCTACGCATGGAAAGTGAAAATCAGGAGGTGGGGATGCACAATGACACATGATTCACACTCATGCCCAGCGCGCTATCGATTTTCACAAGCCCTCGGGGGGGGGAGGGGAGGGGAGGGGAGGAAAAGCAGGGCGTTGGCGTTTGGCGGCGTCTTGGTTCGGCAACTCCGACTTGAGGCTGGATTGTTTTTCGTGTTTGGATAGGCTTTATCTATTAAAATGATCTCGTACCATGGGCCTTGAGTAAATGACGCCACGAACATGGCATTTGATGTGCATTTTTCGAGAAGAAACTATCCTATTCATTTTCTCCATGAATCCTGGGGCAGTTTGCCTGGCTCAAATGCTCGTCCTATTTGGTTGAAGTGATCATTTTCAAGGTTTTAAATCGCCCATTAAACCGCTTTCCTGACTCCAACCAGTTTTTTTGGGGAGGGGTGGGGATCCTAATTAAAATTACTTTTTAGAGATCATTCCCAACGGCTGCTCAACCTGAATCTTCTCCGAAACTTGGTTACAGCGATAACCTTGATAAAAGCTGCTGTTTTGAACTCGATTTTTCCTCTTGCCTCTATTTTAAACTAAGACTGACCGGTGGGAAGGTCTAAAGAGAGGCAGTTTTTGGTAACTTATTCTGGTTTTGGATTCCAGAGTTGTTTACCTAATCTGAAAAGTTTCGGTGAAATTTCGAGTCTCACTTGATTAGTCTCTGCGGCTGCTACTGTTTCAGCAATGGGTGGGTACCAAGGTGTTTGGTGGTTTTCGCTCTTAGTCTGCGTGTCCTGTGGCTGAGGCTTGCCATCTGAGAAATTCGAATGGGGTTTAAAATGACGTTTCTCTTTAGCTTAAAGTTTAAGGGTTTCCGAACCAATGAGCTATTTTTTTTCAGAATTCAAAACATCATTTTGAATTGCTCTGCAAATGAATGGTCGATTTACCCGGGAGCTTTTGCCTAAGTGGGTTTGGTTGAGTTGCTAGTTATCCGATACCTCTCTGATTAGAAATCCAAACGAATTAGGGCATTTAGAGTACCATTTGTCTTGAAAGGTCTCCCGAAAGTCACCCTCTTCAATTACCTTTACGTCTTGTTGAAAAGTTCCCCTTCTCTTACGATTGCTGTTTGTACTATTGATGAGACCCAAATATTTGCCTAGTCCAGGTAATTCTAGACCTAGGTTCGCTGATTTCTTATCTTGCCCATTTCACCATTTCATGGGGTTGATTATTGTATACTGGGTGGAGCTGTCTCTACACTTTCAAATGCACCCATTATGGTCAGTCGATGATCGGTTGCGCACTTATTGGTCCACGTGGTTGACAAGTGATCAAACGACTAGTCGATCTATGTTTTTAATCCAGCTGATCTTTTTTGATGTCTCCCTTTATAAATGAACTTTGCGCGTAATGTGATGTGACTTATCGGCGTCGTCCTAGTGAAATTCTCGAGCAACATTCTGTTCGACCGATTGCTGTCGATCCGAGCTGTAGTGGGTCCTCGCAATTAAGAAACCTCTATGGTTGTCCTCTTGATTTTACCCTCAACGCATATGCATCGCCACCATGCGAATTTCATTTTGCATCCAAATTCGTTGTCTTTTATTTGATTTGGTTCGATCGACTAGCTCCTATCTTATGCATTCGCCATCCTACTAGTACTGGTTCTGCACTTATTCCCTTGCTCCGACATGCTAACCGGATCGTCATCCTTTCTCGCTTCTCTGTAGACGTTCCGCGTTTCCAGGCTGTAATGCTCAAGGGCGAAGAGACGAAAGCCACGGCAACAGGTGTCGATGTCAAGGCGGCTTCAACGACAGCTGTTAGTGGTGGATCCGTCGCAGCCACCACGATAACTGCAGGCGGCCAGCTAGCGCCAATCCAGCAGCAACCCTCCGGTCAGCCGCGACGGGTCCGTGATGAGCTAGACCCTGCACCTCATCACACGGCGGCAGATATTCGAGTGCTGGAAATACTCAAACGAATCCGCGACTCCGGTAGTGTTGGTGATGATGATCTTGACAGTGAGTCATTTGGTCCATTGGTTATATGGTGTTGTTTATCCTTGAAGGTGTCAAATCGGATCGAAAGGCTCTAGAAGAGCTCTTTTAAGGAACCGTCTCTCATGATCCTTGGTTTGAATATGTTGCTCCATCCTGGCGGAACTTGGGTCGATTTCGAAGTCACATCAAGCCGCAAATGATCCTAGCGATACAATTGTAGTCTTTAGGCTACCTTGAGTAATAGTTGGCAAAAATCTCGGTCGGTTGGTCCTGAGTCGTTGTAAGCTGGTTTTTTTTATTAAGCGCGTTCTCATTTTTTGTCTGCCTAAGTAGCTAATTTGGATTTTTTTCCCCACATTTTTGGATGACAATGTCGAGTGTTTAGCTTTCCGTAGAAAGCGTTACGAATAAAGTGCTTGTTTCAGTCCCACCTTGCAACTCACTGAAATTTCGGAGGTGGACCAACAGGAACCACACTTAATTTCCTCTCTCATGAGTTGTCACTTGTCGATTTTCCCTTTTAATATACCTACTTTTCTGAAAAGGATTTCAGAAATCATTCTTTACGTCGTGCTTTTCTGCATCTGGGAGTTGTGAGGACGTTGGTCGCATTTGGTGGTTGGATTACTGCCGAGGTTTCTTGTAGATCGTTGAATTTTGAAAACAACCGGCCAGCTATAATTGTTGGTAAAATGTCAGTGAAGAGGCATACACAATCATTGGGGCAGCCGTAATTCAGTAGACTGGCAACTATCTCTGTCCTACTCCGGTTTCCCCACCTTTTATTGTTGTATTACAGCCAATTTCGATGAAGGTGCATCAGGACGCCTCAGTCAAACCGGTTGGTGCTTTCATTCAAGCATATCGCATAAGTATTGCTGATTTAATGCTTTGCCGAAACCTTAACTACGTCTAATTGGAGGAGTACGCAATCATGAAAACAAGAGCATTGCCGCCTCTCAAAGACATCCAAATCTAAGTTCACCTTGGCGTTCGACGTATGACTCCATTTCCTGAGAAAGTTTGCAAATCCGCCTGGTTTCGGAATATCAACGTTGTGCTGCTCACCGCGGTTTAACAACTACATTGCCAAATTTATCTGTGGAATTATTCAAAAGTTATCTTACACGTATTGAATTCTCATTTATTGTGATGGAACGCTTTTGTGCTTCTGGTATACAACACTGAATGCATCTTAGACTGGAAGCGCAGTTCATTGAGGAGGTACGAGGTATTACAGCAACATACGCATCAATCACCATCAAGGTCCTGTCAGTACCACCATATTCCCCTTTCATTGTCCATGCTGAGGTGTTTCTCATTTTTTGACTCTTTTTGTCAAAGTCATCCAAGACCTCGGTGATGTGTTGTCACGACCTCTTTTTAAGCTTATTGCAAGGTTCATCTCGGCTACCCTGGCAGCACTGTTAGCGGCTTGTCCCCGAACTACTTGTCAATCTAACCGACGATACTTCCGTCCGCAAAACACCTCAAATTCGTCAATCGATCTGTCCTTCGTCCCATCTGTCGAACTGCGGCGGATTTAACTGACAGTAAAAAAATGGGACTTGGGAACATAGCTACAACCACAATATGGGTCTGGGATTCCTTTGGTTTCGTTTTTTTGACCTCCTCCTCGCTATTCAATTGAGATTCGGAGTCGCGTGACTAACCAGACTTGTTCTTATTTCTACTTTTGGTTGGTTTTTAATTCATACAGCTTCACAGTGCTCCTGTACTGCTGCCTTGGTCATATGCTAAGCTGGGATCCCACTCCCCTGCTGAAGTGTCTGTCTTAAACTATGCCGTTTTGCAGTGTTGGTTTTGTCATTGTCGCTGTAGAGCTTTTGGAACATGATGGTTTGTGTTGCTTCCAGAGGCCTGAACCTAGGCTGTGTGCAAAGTAGTGCTGCCTCATTGTCAGCACCGTTGTCTTCAGCATTACTGCTATGCGCATTTTACCGCAAATCATTTTACTTCTCATGATTGCCTATAACTGCTCACCCCGTGGTTTTGACTCAGGGTCTTCGCCTGCTACACTTGCCTCGGCTTTTCCAGTTTCGATATTGCTTTCTTCAGACTGTTAGACTTGTTAGTCTACCAAGTGTTACTCCCTCAAGAATGTGTGGCGAGTAGTCACTTTTGAATTGCTTTGAATCACGATGGCTTCTGAAATGTTCGTTATGCAAATCCTTTCAAAAGAATCGATTATTTCCCTGGTAGGCGCCCTTATGGAGCATTCTTGATCCTCTACTTTCCCTCTAAGTTGTCTCTATTAAGTCCTTTCTGTTAAAAAGCGGTTGAATAAAAGGCGTTACTATTTCTAATGAAATTGCTACTCAAAGGACTGCAGGACTGTCTTCCATTTCATCTCTTTTTAGATTGCGATAGATCTCATGACTTATGCCACAAACTCACTTAAAGGTGTAATTAAACCTCACTCTCCCTTATTTATCTTATTGTAGCATAACGTACTTGATCAAGGCCTCTCGTTCCCTCCTACTCTCAGCCGTGTCATCCGTGTGTTATGGCGAAATCTTAACAATTAATTTTCTGTCGTCCGACAGGGAATTTGAATAGAAAGAGGTAGCTTTCAAGTCCTCCTGATCGATTCATTTTTAAGGTTACGTAGCCAATAGGGACGGACTTCTGAGCCTTGTACTTTTGTTGGATCTCGTGCGATTCATAACATTACGTCTGCAAGCATCTGATTATGTGTCTTTGACTTACCTCGGGGTGGCTTCTTCGCTCAGTAGTTTCAGTTTTGGTATTCACTCGATTTTCTGATGCTCACGTTACCCATACTTTGTCGTGTCCTACAAAAATAACTATAAAGTCCATTTTGAGCGAGATAGCCTTCGAGGTTCTAAAACTTCTCGGTGGTATTGCCACTTCATTTTGGGCAATATTTGGCTCATCAAATGGGAATACCTCGGTTCGTTTCAGCCCTAAGGAGGTTCTCGTTAGTATATCCGAGAGTTGGGATAACTGTGCGTCTGGATTTCCGATGCCCTTGAAAAGTCAACCACCTTGACACTCCCCGCCAGACGGAACTTAGTGCAACTTAGTTTCTTCTGCCTTTATGTAATTAAAAAAGAGCTGGGGGCTCAAGCCAAGGACCTTCAAATGCTGCATGCTTTTTGCTTCGCATGGGAACTTATAAAGTTTCTCCTACGTGTTAACCCGTTTGATTTTGCGCGATTTAATCATATTTTGTGATGCCTAAACAAAAAAACTAGCGGAACTTGCCATTTGTGGAGTGCTCAGCTTGACTGTCACATCCCCTCAAAGATTATTGCAATAAACTACTTGTGTCAATGCTACGTCTACTTTCCGTTGTTCAGACCTTCGAAGTCATTTAAAAGCATTCATTTTTACAGGAAAGGAGGAGGAGGCTTTCTCACGAAACAGGTGTTATTAGCAGCCAAAAGGCAGGGTTTTTAGTCCTCTGCCTCCCGGTTTTGGATGTAAGACCGTAGCTTACATGTGTTTGAAATGAAGTAATTTTTTCTTATGTCCTGTCAGTACAGCTTGTTTCCAACTCTCACGCCTGGAGTATCTCAGCACTGGAGGTAACATCATTTACTTTTGGCTCTGGTTTTAAAATGGCCGTGCGCCCAGCTTATTATTGTTCGAGGGTAGGCGGGAACTCGTTTGCTTGCTCCTTATTATGAGTTTTGGCCTACCTCCTTAATCTGGACTTAAATCACTGCTCAGGTTGACCATCAGTCTTCATGCGAAATCATTGTACTTATGGAGCGGAATTTCGAATCGATAGAAGTAGGTTAATACCTATCTTGTATTGTGTGCCTTCTTTGAAGCGATTCTCCAAATTTGATGGATCTTTTCATAGCCTCTTATCATTTTACCTCGCTTCTAAGCCTACTTTCAGTCTTAAACTACAAAGCCTTGCTACTGAAAGAGTGATTCAGTAGAAAAGATTGGTTTAATGGTATGACAAGCTTAAAAGGAAGAACGCGATCTTGTTTTTTTTCCTCCTTGTTTCAGTTCCTCCGCCTAAACGGAAACCCGGGCGCACGAGAATGGGTGAGTTAGTTATCATCATTAAAAAGATGTTTTCTTCTAGCTCATCCTTTTGTTGGTCGCATTATCTGTAATATTGATGCTTAGCATAGATGGAAATGGGTATTGAGAATCAGATTCGCTCGTGCCAATCTCCAGATCTTATGCGAAGAGAGGAAAGAAGGAAAGCGATTGAATGTTCATCTGACACGCCTTAACAGTTGAGCGACGTCCCAGGAGGATTTTTGGGGTTTCTCTGTGTCTATAGCACTCTAAGTAAAATGGACGAGATTGTCCATAAGCCTCTGATTTCAGTCCTACGATGTTACGATCCACATTTTAGGGGCTACCTTCAGTGCAACTATTTACGCTTACACAAATCTGTTCACCCAAAGTGTCTCCACCAACTTATTGTACCATTGGTCGCTATTTCTGTTTCTTTTGTATACTGTTGAAAATGTTTTGGGATTGGAACCGCTGCATGTCACTATCACTAGTTGTTGATTTTACAAGCTTTTTGTGAAGTTCAATTTGCTCAAGCCTTCGCCTAATAAGACCACCAATGCCAACAAATTTGGATGATCCCGACTCTGAGTAAAGTTTCTTCCAAATAGCCTTGCCAGGAGGTAGATTGTCTTGCTATTTTTAACAGTGAGATTTATGTATAAGCATCGCTTAGCTCAAATGTAACCTCATTGAATCTCGATTCTACGTGATGTGGTTCTAGTGGCTCCTAACTGTTTGTCTAGAATATGTGCTCTGTGGTCGCGTTCAAGCTAGCTCCCGGGCCCTATACCTGAGAACAGGAGACTACAGCAGCCCATTGTCATTTAAACAACCGCACTTCTACGTTGTTAAGGCAACTCTGTTCACAATGTGGGGAATTGTATCCTCGTCACTATCTGAAACCATCGTTGGGCATATTAGTGTTGAGGCACCGGCAAATAGCAGGCGATTTATTTGAAATTCATCGCTGAATGATATTCTGCAGCGAATGCGTTTCTTTCTCCATTCACCTTTCACCAAGGCAGTTACTTTTAATTCAAAGGTGATCATCAAAATGAACAATACAGATAATCTTTACGTGCCTCTTTACCTTCCCGTTTGCCTCCTCAATCCTTTGGGTATGTTGCTCTTGGCTGCAGCAGGGTTAAAATTGGCACCTGTTGAGGACGTTTTAAAGTAAGCAGAATCTGGCCTTGTTCCATTGGTTGCCATCATGTCAAAGCTTGGGCTCGGTTTGCCTGCCGCTGACGTTTTTGTTTTGTTGCTTCTGGTTAGTAAAATTGATAATATAAAAAACGTTTCTGCTACCAGTGTGGCATCTAATCCCCACAGGTCGAAAAATCCACATAGTGCCGTAGATGTTGCCAATTTCAATGTCAGTGAATATCAGGCTGGGAAGTAAGCTGAAGGTCGATGTCACATTATTATTTAAGCAGCACGGGTCAAAGTCGCTAGGTCATTGAAACTGCCGAAAGTGGTTGAACATTTCTGCAGCATGGTATTTGCCGTTTCAGAGCGTCCTACATTCACACGGCAGGCGCCGGCGCCAGTGCTACCCCAACCTCAAACAACAACGACGTCAACCGCAACCTCATCAACAACGACAATCGCCCTTGAATCCTTTAAAGTCCCTCTTTCCAGTCGCTTGGATAGTATCCGTCCAAGGACCACAACCACAGCTGCCATTCCCAGCCAGCTGAAGAATGGAACTCCCACCCCTCCTCCGGCCATTGTACTCGCGGCCACAAATGGAACGGCTGTTCCTGTGACCACAGGCTTGGTTGCTACCACTGCTGCTGGTGGAAGTGTTACGGCCCCAACGGCTGTAGCGGTGATTCAGCAGAAACAGCCGGCGACAGCAACGGGAACGAGAACGGCCCAGCAGGCACCACAGCAAATTGGGCTTGAGTTGATTCTTCCGAACGGCTTAAGAATACCTGTCTCCGCTACCTGCGGTGAGTGTCAAAGGAGCTGCTCATCCGAAATAGGAATTCCTTCACTTTATGATCATTTGCACGCACATTCAAGTGTCTCTTCGCTTGGTTTTGAAATTTTTAAATTCAAAAAATGGATTTTCCTGCGGTTTTAGCCAAGTCTGATGCGCAAATTCAACCGACAACACCGTCGATAACAGTGGCATCTACCGGTGGAATACCGACAACAACAGCAATAAACAAGTTGTCATCGACAGCTACACCTACAGCGGTTACACGGACAGTAACAACAACAACAAGCACCTCGCAACAAATCTGCTCCTGCAGCCGGTCAAAGTGTCTGAAGCTCTATTGCGAATGTTTTGCGGCTGGGAGGGCTTGTGGGGACAGCTGCAATTGTCGACACTGCTACAACAACCTCGCTGACGACATAACGAAACAGACTCGTGATGTCGCCATGCGGACTGCGCTCTCACGTAACCCTCTCGCTTTTAAACCCAAAATTGGTAAGTCATCCCTTTAATCTCTCCATTGCTTTATAACCTCCCTGTCTCTGGAACTGTTTGACTGCAAATACCACTCAAGTTGCAAACATATTAATCCATCCAGTAACCGACTCTTTAATGGCTCCATCTGGCAACTCACCATCAACCGATTCATTAATTGTGTCACCATCCTTACCTCCTGCGTTTAAGCGTTCATTCATCTCTTCCCCCGTTCAGTACCTCCAAGTTCGTCCGACTCTTCATCTTTTTATTAAAAAGTTCGCTCATTCATCCTCCTACTGTTCATCTCTGATGAAATCTTTCTATTCATGGAACTGTCATGTCTGATAATCTGTCCATCCAACCTTTAATCCATTCCAAATCAGATGTCTTTCGTTGCATCCACGTATGCGACCTTGGCAATTGTTGCAGAACGCAAAGCTGGTTGGCAGTGGTTAAGCCCTGTCTTTTGCCTTCTTTGTATAGAAATATCAGGGAAACACGTATTGGGCTGCCGGTGCAAAAGATCGCATTGTTTGAAGGGCTACTGTGAATGCTACCTTGTGAGTTGCCTTTCTTTTTTGTGCTTTTTGTGCAATCAAACGGATTTCTAGAATCTGCCATTTTGCGGTCTCTTGGTTATTAGTAAGTACGCTTGAAATCCAAATATGTCCTACTTCTTTTCCATGGCAGCATATTTTACTCAATTTGGTAGTTTGAAGTGCTTATTATCACGAAGCCGCTTAAGGCACTGGTCCTTAAGAGGGTTTTAATATTTGAGTTAGTTCGACACGCATTGGATAGGTGTAACTTTGTGGAAAATCTTTGCGATGCTCTGGAAACTAAAACGAGAGAGCTAAATACTATATAGTGCCGGAATAAGGAAAAATGAATAGTTCAACAGTTTATGGACACTCATTGAGCGTTTGATACACCTGTTCTTTAGCGGCGTTTCTTCAACTGTTGGTTTAGCCCGTTCTAGCGCAACTGCTTGAAAATTAGGATGCGGTGGAGGAAATGGTTTCAGACTGATCTAGGACTGGGGTTTTCTCTTAATTAAAAGGCAAAAATCCCTTGCAATCAACGTTGCCGCTGTCTCGGCTGCTCCAACGAAGAGACGACGACGACGAATACCAACACTACAGCAACCACTACTACCACCACAAGTACAACCTCTGTCAATGCTGCCTCAAGTGCGACCACCACAACTGCAGCTGGCACGGAACCCATCAAGGAGGTAAGCGATGGCAAAATGTGGAGCTACTTCATTTTCCTCCTCTTTTAAACTTGCCCTTCAATCTGTCAATCTATCCATAAACTTTTCGTTCACTCTCGTGCCCATCTACGTACGTAATCTTCCACCAAACCGCTTGTCCAATCTCGTACTGTTCATTCATCCAACAATCTTTCGGCCCGCTTGTACGCCTTCGATTTTTTCCTCCATTCATAATCGTGTCAAGTTATGTATTTTGGCATCACCGACTCGTTCCTCCATCCTCATCCACCCATCCATCGGTTTATTTTTAATGTCTTTCATTCTCATTCCATTGTTCGTATATTCGTCCATTCTCTTGTAGGTATTCTTTTCTGGTCATCGATGGCATCATCTACACGCCTTTATGTCTGACGCCGATCTGTTTTCCCACCTATGCACAATATTTGTTATACCACTGAGCCCAGCTCAGTTTATCGTTGATTCCTTTTCCTATTAATCTAGCTCCTCGTATTTTTGTCCACGATCTTGTTTTAAACCGTTCATTCGTTCCTCAACTCTCTCATCTGTGTGTAACTTCATGAACTACTTCTTTCTCATTTCACCTGTTAGACATTTTTTTCCTCTACTTATCACATCTGCCTCCTTTCATCAGCCATTTTGTGTTCGATCCGTATGTCTACGAAAGTCTTTTTGTTGAACCCACCGCTGTATTGGCATTTGGCCTAAAAATACTCATTTTTAATCTACTCAATTCCCGTTTTGTTGAACTTGCAAGACTCAGATGTCCTGGCTTGCCTCCCTGGCCACCCGGCAACATGTTGTTGCTGCTGCTGCAGCGGCCGCCGCCGCCGCCGCAGGTGCTGGCTCCACAACTACTCCGATTGGTATAGTTGCCGCTGGTGCTACTACAACTACCACTTCCACCGCTGCTACTATCACCACGACTCCCTCCATCGCTGCCACTGTCACCGCTGTCACTGCGACTCCACGCACCATTACGTTAAATGTGCCTATCAAGGCGCTGGCTGCGGCGAGTGAAACTGGCGGGTAAGCCTTTGGCTTGGTGCCTCTAGGTCCATTTTTTAAAAATGCCTTTGAGACTGCTGCTGCCTTGAAGGTTCACTGTCTACCACCCAGGACTTCACCTCCCTAGTTGTTATAGGTTGCATGCAATTGTTAAGTGGTATTTCAATGCAACGATGCTTTTAAATTTCGTATTTTCAACTGTAATGGGTGTTACGGAGAAGAAAAGAACTTATTGAACGTGCTTCATCCACGCGAATGCTCTACTACTTGTCTTACTCTGTTGAATCAATTTGACTTTCTGCGCAAGGCGGAAGGATGTTTTACAACTTGACCCAGGTGGAATTAATCAGCTGAGCGTACAATTTCGCCATCTTTTGATGAAAGTTCCAAATAGCGAAAAGTAGCAGATTCCCCAATTACTGGTACTGTGCCATAGTTTACACAAGCACGTTCATCCCGATAGAAGTTGAAGTCATGCGCAGCCCTTGGTTTTTTAGATCATATTGAGAAATTCGATAGCACATTCACTGGTTCTTGTGGCTTTCAGTGCTCCCTTATGTTGGGAAAAGGCATTTTACCAGGAAAGCAGCTCATCGGCGTAGTCGAATTCACTTTGATAGTACAGTGTGACAAGCAGAATTTTTTTTAAGAATGCCTCTTAGCTGCCGATTTGACCATCTGAAACACCTAGGAATGTAATTTGAACCTCTTAAAGTAGCTGTGTCCGTGCTTATCGGTGTGAGTCTTTCGCATACTCGTTCCTATCTCTAAACTACTCGCTCGCTTTTGGTTTTCTCCTTGAAGCCCAATTCATATGGACAATAAGGTATCAGTTTTCCTTTCAATGATCAATTGGCATCTTATTTATTGTCAAACAGTGTGATTGCACACCCGGCGGGTTCCTCCGCAGACATCCCACCCCTTCTCCTTCATCAGTCCTACCTTGCGGCTGCTGCTGCGGCAGCAGCAGCAGCAGCAGCGGGAGGAGCGAATCAGACTCAACAAGATCTGCTCAAATGTCTCAATACTGTCTTGCCTGCTGTCCAATCCCAGTCTCAGCTGCAATCTCAAACACCCCACTTCCTCATTCCTGGAGTTGTGCAGACCACGGTAACCGCGGGTAGGGCAGCCGATACTTCTGGAACAGAAACGACAACGTCAGCGACGTTATCGACACCTGTCTCGAAGTTGTCTCCACCGCTGTCCATTGTGGTTAGTTTTGATGATTTAAATATTCTTGGGGTAGCCTAGCTAATGACGACATTCGCTTGACAACACCGGTTGTGAAAGCCGAGTGGTGTAAGATAGGTGAATTCCCTTAGAGCGTTTTTCTAGAAGCAAAAATGTTGTAGGACAGGTCGGATGATGCACGATATTTCTCCAAGGCTGCACTTTTTCTTTTATCATCATTTGTATTTCAGTACTGTCTCTCTTGAAGATTTATCCTTAATTTTTTGTAACCTTTGGATGCGTCTGCTCTTCGGGTGGTTTTCTTAATTCAATGCTTGTGAAGTATAGCTGTGGGCATTATGGAGTTGTCTCGTCCCATAACTGCAAGTGAGAAAGTTGCCCAAGTGGCTTATTTTCGACAGTCCTTTCCTTTGAGTCTATAGGCCCGGCTAATCACAGTCTATCCTCCCTATTGATCACTCAATGGCAGAATTGTCTTTCTCCGGGGTTAATTGTTTGTCGTTGTCAAAAATATGGTGCACTGCTTTTCCCAGAGGCCTTGTAAATCCAACATTGGACTGGATTCGGTGGCATTCAATACTAGTTTTATGAGAAGTGGTACTTACAGTGTTTGAGTAACATCTCTGGCATCTTTGCCTTTTAGACGAAAACCGAGAGAGTAGATGACGAAGTTAACAATGAGACAGCAACTTCATCTGGAGCATCTCCAGGACGCCTGAACGATGATAGCACTGATGATGATGACGAAAAAAACGACGTCGGCATTGGCGATGGGGAGGACATGAATGAGGAGGACAATTATAGCGGATACACTGAGGAGGAGTTGGCCTTCATGCAACGTCTTCAACAGAATCGCAACATCACCGCGGCTCCTCCCACTGGTATTTCTCAGGTTTGTCATCCTATGTGGTGGTTTTATTGTGGTCGATTGCCTTCACTCCTGCATTAAACAGGTCCTTAAATCTCACTACTTTTTCCCACCTAGATAGAGTACTCTGGTCTTGCATTTCTACCTTAACGTTCATGTGGCAGCTTTGCGAGTCCAGGACCTGTTTCATGTGAAACAAATTATAATCCTTTACCACCTCTTCAGCTTTGATCATGGAGACTGGTTGCTTTTTGTCAATACCGTCTGCTTATTTCGATGATTGTCAGTCAAAAATGCGGCGGTATTATGAGGGTTTTAGTTGTTTACTTGTCTTGGCCTGAACCAGAGGTTGCCTGCAGCATTCTTCACGGCTTCAACGTTAAAATGTGGAAGCGATAAAACTAGGATCCTAATGTGTAAGTTGATTTTGGTGACATCGTTTTGGATGTAAGGGATTGATAATTAAGATCCCTTTCGTGGCTGGACTCCTGCTATCGTTAGTTGTAATACAAACAATTCCTGCAGAGCGAGTCATCTGAAGTAATGCTGAAACGGTGATACCCGTCCACTGCTGTCTATAATTGGCCAACGTAGCTTTGCTACAAATTTTAAAATCATTATGTTTTTGTCTGCATTGACTATTATTAGAACAAAAAAATTTGACTAAACTGTCGAGATTCTGAGGAAGAAGATGTTTCTGACGCTAAGGACTGAAGCTGCTGAAAATTGGTTGTCAGATCTGTGTTCAGATGTTCTAACTTTGCATATTTGGTGACAGGAATTTCTCATCGAAGCTGACATTAATTTTATAACCCTTCCTACTTGTCAAGCTAATGAAGAAGGAGGATGTCTCAATCGACACCGACGATACAGTTGCCGCAGCTGGTGCTACCACGCGTGAATCCCCCCAATCACTCCCCTCTGATGGGGGTGAAAGAGAAGTGCCACCACCGCCTCTTCATGAAAGTCTTTTCTCATCTTCGTCCTCCTCATCTTCCTCTTCTGCCGCTTACTATCCTGATACTGCCAACTCCTCCTCCGTCACCGCCCTGCTCCCTGGTGTGCCCCTGGTACAGCATCAGTCGCAGGTGCAGGAACCACAATCTGGAATCACCACCTCTTTGAATCGGATAGTGCAGATTGGGCCAGAGAATAAGCTTCCCGTGCTCTCTTATTCTGCACCGCCGTCATTGGGTCCCGCCTCTGAGGGGAGGCTGCTTGGGGGCCGGTATGTTACTATTTGTTCTCGAGGCATTTAAGGGCATATTTAGGTAAACTAGATACTTCGGGGGGTTTGTGGAGTTGGATTGATAGTTGATGTACTGTTTCGAGTGTTGATTGTGGCGTTTCATTAAGACTTAACCACACCCAACTTGGGCTCCCCTTATTTTAGGGAAGGCAGCTGAGCAATCGAGAAAAATTTGGTCGGTGGTGTTAAATTTTTTTTTGTGAACGTACGATGAAAAGCACTTCAACTACGCAACCGACTTCGTCATGCTTTGTGGTCTCTAGTTTCGTCCCAAGAAAAAGCGTCTGTCGGTGATGTGAATACGTGGTTTGCATGTCCCTTTCCCTTTTTGCGCGATACTGGTATAATTTCGAGGGTTGACTGGGTCAGGAAACCTCATTACAGCGGTGGTCTCTCTTCAAGTACGAAGTTTCGTGTTCACAAAAGCGAATCGGATGATGGTGGTGTTGAGAGGTTCAATTGTTGTCAGTTCTGTTCTGATCATTGCAGAACTACGTTGACACCGGAAGCTCTTTGGCCGGTAAGCACTCTGAGTTGGTTTATGGGCTGCTGGTGGTGCTGATGCTATGAGCTTAAGTTCGACATAATCCTTAAACTCATCGTGTAGGATCCCTCGTTTTCTGCGTTTTTTGGTGCCGTTGATGTCCCGAAATCGCGCAAACCTCTGAGTAATTTATTGTTTGGCCGACCTTATATTTGAGAAGTCAAAATTATTATACTTGCAGTTGTAGCGCGCTGGAGGTGCGTTTCATGCGCCGCAAGATCGATGACCTGGAGGCCCGGGTAAGTCAAATGACCCAGCTTATCCGGGCCCAGGGCGAGATGCTGACCAATCTCACTGAGATGCTGCAACGACAGCATCAGCCGTAGGCACAGACGCAGCTCCAAGCGTCACTCAAAGGCAACTCAAACTCAGTCATTCGACCATCCAACCATTCCTTTCCTCCCCTCTCTAATATGTACATAATGCGTCCCCCCTTTTCCTTACCCAGTGAATGACGGACTGACTTACCAAACTGACAAACGATCGCTATTAACATCGTCGTCCATTATACATTACCATTACACAAATATACGCTCACATCTACCTATACGTGCATACTATAAATATTATTGTATCCTAATTCTTTATATGCATATACATGCAGACACACGATGCGAACAATAAAAACATGAGGAAAAAGGCACCTATGGCTTTGCTACTCCGTCTTTTGCCTGCCGAGGGGAGTGGAGAAGAGGCGCTGTTAGTACTGCTGCAGAGGAAGGAGGGTGGAAGGTGGACAGGAAGGAGGATAGGGAACGGAACCTCCTTCCGCGACCAGAGCAATGGTAGTAAATGGAGTTGTATCTGCCAAAAGAGTTGTGGTTGAAGGAGCTTTCAGTTTGCTACTGCAAGTTGAGGTTTGCTATGACATTTAGAGGTGAGGCAGCTCAAAGCTGCTAGTTGGAGAACATTTAGGCGATTGATGATACGGGGCAACTATCAGAGCGAATCCTCCGCTTACTTATATGGATCTGTAAGCAATGTGGACAGGTTCTCAGACCTCTTTTGATTTTGTTGAAATGAGTAAAATGAGAAGCTCCATATCGTCTTCTACCCATATCATGAGAACCCTTTAAAAAGGCAGAAATTCAGTAGTCCTTAGGTGATGTCTTCTCCGTCCGAACTTTTGTTTGCCACTATCAGAAGTGTAAGGCAGTCAACTTATTTTTTGTAGTTTTATTCCCTTACTGATCCAGAACTAGTTCTATCCTTATTTCTCTGGCACTGATCAAATTTGTCCCGATTATTTTTTATTCAAACTCGTTCGTTAGCCACTTCTCATGCAATTTGTGATCGTCCAATGTTAAAGCAACGATAAGCACTCTCACATCATCCTCTGTTGGTATAATGAATAAAAGTGATGCAAATAATTCAGAAGCTACTCACAGAGTATCTCCCCATTGGTACTAAAGAGAATAGAATAGGATATCTTTTGATGCTAAACAGTGATGGACGAAAAGTGAAGTAACGTTCGAAGTAAATTCCAATGGTGATGACCAGGTAAATACTAAAAATGTACTTGGAATTAGTAGAGCGATAGTGAGCAAGGTATTTACTTGAAAACTTAACAGGATCCAAGTAAAAAGTGCCAAACGCAGCTAGGATAAGGTCTCCAAATATTTAGGTACTCTTCACATCCTCAATAAGAAAAGGAATTATCGAAATAGGTGGAAAGAAGGAAAAAAGAAAAAGTGTAAAAAATAGAACGGTATTGTGTTTCTTCAAATGATGCCCAAAAAAATTAAAAATTTTTCGCTTACGACATGGAGATTAAGAACCTTTTTAAAGTAAAGCAACGCTAGAATACTTTAACCTAAGGAACAAGGATGAGTAATATTTAACTATTAATAGGGCATTATTAAGGACATAAAATCGGAGCAAAATGCGGTTATCATTTTTAATACCAGTTATTATCGCCTTTCCAAAGGGTGCAAAACCAAAAGCACCCTCGCAGCCTAACTGTTTGAGAAAACGCTTCAAAATTACCCAAGCAGCTATTATACAACCAGTAAAATTAAATCCTAGGTGAAATTTGTACTTTTTATTAATGACACTTCATGGTTTTGAAGCCAACCGGTGAACAACTGTCGCCTGTTCAAATGCAACTCTAGTATCGAGCTGCAATTTGGGCTTATACGATGACAGGCTACTGGAAGACTTTAGTAATACACAGGATCCTATTTATTTGCAGGAATATCTGGAATGCAGAACTGCGCAATACCATCATCGTACTATTTAACCCACAATAAAATATCCACAATGAATATTTTATTGACTCATGAACAAATACCAAAAGGAACTTAGCAATCACAAGAATAATCACTCACTAATTGAGAAAACCGGGCGTCTGAGTGACCTCAGCATCGGTATGTCAGTTGCAAAATGGATGGTTAACTGCGGTTCTTAGCATCTCTTGATGCTTGGGATGCGTTCTAAAAATTTCATTCTGATTTGAATGATTTCGGAATTTCTTTTAAGGAAACCTAGGCAGGAATACTCAATCAGACAAAATTTACTGCCGTATCATTTTCGACTAAAATATCCTGCGAAGTCAGCTCTCTTACAGATACATCCTGCAGATCGGATCCGCGAAAAATGACAAAATCGTAGACCTGGGGATATAACTGATCACCATTTGCAGAATTTATTACACGAACTACAATAGACGAAATATAATTAATACCTTTCGAAAGAGTGACTGTATAGTGCTTGGTATCGATTGCATGCAATTTTCCAACATAACCAAGGCCTGATTTTGAAACAATGCTCAGCATTTTATTTGAAAAACGACTCCCCATTCTTGGGTCGCGACAACCAATCGGGAGTTCGAAATTAGCGCATTAAATTTGCAGCGTCTGAAAACGTAGCAGCAAATAAACTTTAAAAAGATATTCGCAACATGTTAGAGAGTAACGCGCAGGTTAACTAAGTGTCGTCAACACGGCGCAGCCAAAATTACAAGCAACATTATCATGTTCTGAATCTAACATTAGTAATGATTGTAACAAAATAAATATTTGCATATTTCATTAGCAAATTTTATACTTTTACATATGTCGAAGTAAATTGAACGTTTTGCACCTTTTTATATCACGTAATTTTTAACAATGGTTCCCCTAGCCTGTAGGCCTTATAGCAGGTATTATGGTTCGTACGCGTATGTCCTACTATGGTAGCCTAAATCATTACCCAATTTAGTAAATTTAGTCATATTCGACATTTTAGTGGTTTATTTATACAGCCGTTTATTCAAGGTCATGTATCAGCTGTTCCAAGATAAGCGTTCACTTTAACTGCCAGTTCGGACTGTTATCTCTTCAAAATATGGGTAATTGCTTTAGGCGTCTTTACCGGAGATCGAATTCTTCGGAAGACGGCCACAGGCGTAGCGGCCATTCCACATCTTCTCAACCACCAGCATGGTACTTGGTAAGCCATTCTGCCCCACTTTTGGGCTTTTATTTTGTTTTTCTTCAGTAATTACTTCGGAATCAAGTAATGCTTTACAAGAATTGTGCTTGTACTGTAGTTCTTTCTGGATGTGCCTCTGGTTTCTTATTCCCATGTCCGCTTTAACTTGTAGGCATTTACAATTTTAAACATGTTGACAATTATGAGCACAGTTTTAAGCTTTGAGAACCATTTACGGTCGCCATTGCCTAATATATTTAATTGAAACTTGTTCAGTTAAAGTTCCTTCATTTTGTTGCCTCTATGATTGAGTTGCATTTGTTGCATCTTTTTTGTTTGCTATACCTTGATACGGACCATAACTGTCAGACAACTTCGTGTGAGATTTTCGCTAGAATACGTAAGTATGGTCACAACTGTAATTTGAGTTCAATAAAGATCCTTCAATTCCTTACAGGAAAATGATCCAATTCTCCATCCAGCTCCTGGATTATCCGTTCCATTCTCTCAACTTACCGAGGATCAACAAGTTGCTATCGCAATGCGAATGGCATTAATTTCTACATTGCCCGCCTTCATTTATGCTGGTGATGAGAAAGATAGACTACCCGAGTGAGTTTTGGTTACATTTTATTGCCTTTTAGAGCTTCCGTAAGTATTTTAGCAAACTCTTCTCGTTCCTGCATTACGGTTCCCACTGTTGGCGAATAAGTCGTGATAACGATGTGTGCTTTTTTGCTTTTACTTTAAGTCTCATTTTTCTGTCATTTATTCCGACATTTTTGGTGCTTTTGTAGGCAGTTAGGGGTTTAATACCTTATCACAGTTGCTACAACGATCAGAACACTGCCTTTGCTCTGAATAAGCGTTACCCTTGCTCATCTGAATAAATATGAATGCTTTAGTGATTGTGCGAATGAGAAGGTAGGGCTAAATATGTTTGCTGCAGCATTTAGGCTGTTCTATTTTTTGAGCTACTTAACCAACGAGGGTGCTCTTTCTTATAAGACCTACTAGATCGATGGCTGTCAGGTATCAAGTCTCATTAAGAGGTAGCTCTTCCCTCAGACGTAAGAAAGACATCGAAATTTCTTTCGCTACTTTGACTTACCTTAGCTATTTCTTCTGTTAGTCCATTATTGCCTTTTGGGCAACTGCATCTATGATCGTTCAAGAGTACCTAACCGTAATGACAAACTCCTCACTCACTATTACTTATTCACCATGTTATACAACAAAAACTCGTCAACGTGAATCCACCCTTCATTGATCGTCACAGCAATGAAATTTTTGGTGTTTCTTCCATCTAGAGACTTCTGTTTATTTCATGCTTTCCGTGTCCTTAAATTATCCACCTTTGGCGGTCCTGCTAAGAATTTTTTGATTTTCTAAAGACCTTTTCAGACTTTTACTGAAACTGGCATTTATTAGGCTGGTTTAGTTCAAACTACTTGAGACTTGGTTTTAACTGATTTGTTTATTTTACTCTTTAGTAAGCATCCAATAGGGCCAATCTTTGGCTTTTACGTTTTAGATGAGCTGCTTTTTGATTGCTTCTTTCCTTTGCTAACACCTCCTCAGTGTAGGCAAACTATTCGATTCGTTGGAGCGGAACGAAACTTGTTTTCTAGGGGACAGATTCGCTGAACATTTGTAAAGTCTTGGTGAATGCTGAAGTGTGGTGGGTGATTGCGTAATTTTGCAATTATGTGAACCATCATCTAGGCTTGAGAATGACTTACTCTCAAAGCTAATCAGTTACGTAATCGTTCATTAAGTGATTTATGAGTCCTTGGGTGAGTTCTCGTCTGCCGTAGATCCTTCATTTCTGTTCCGAGTAAAGAGAGGACGACCGAACACTGGCGACAAACAGTGCTTCAATGTGTTTATGGCGTGTGTATGTGTGGGGTGTGGTGGAGTGCAGCGGTAGTGGAGGTCGCGTTTATCACATATCAATTTCCAAATAAAGACTTTTGCCAGCTTTGTGTGTGTGTGGATTCGCACTTCAAGCTTCTCATCCAATCCTTGTGTTCACACCTTTTTTGCGTCTCTTCCTCCTCGAAGGTGGTTTTAATCGGCTATACTCATAAACCTCATTTCTCTCCTCCAAATCAGTGCTCGTCTTTAATCTGCCACATGTCACCGGGGCCAGCTTTTGTCACTTTGATCTGATTCTTAGTGTTTTATAGCTATGGATCTGTTTTCTGGTGCTAAAGACGATGGCTTGATGACGCAGAGGCGGCGGAACGCCAAACTCCCTTTAAGGAGGGACATTTATTTTGAAATTACCACGAAAGTCTTGACTTCCTTTCGCACCCTTTTTAAGCTAGCTTTGAGTTGGATTGGGTTACAACTGCTGTGATGTGAGGGTGTGATTATCCAGTTACCGTATTGGTTAGAAGGTTGGAAGTCAAAGATGTGAAAACTGTAACCATGGGACAAAGTTCAGTCCATCTTGGTATGTGGTCGTCGTCCCTTGCGCTGGGTGTCACTGTATCCGCCCTTGCGACGGGAGAAGTGTGACGTTAATGGCAGTTGAACGAAATTAAAAATGACTTGACTAATTGACATCTCTCTCATTTATGAGAACTCATTAAGGTAGTCCCTTTTCCTCTAAATTGTTGGGTAATGTGGTATGGGAGATGTACCTCATAGTGACCACTTGCCTCAATAGGAGGAGAAAGAGAACAATGTAGCGTAATCCTTGTGTGTGAGACGAATGGGTTGGGTACTATGCCTGCGTAGAAGGGTCTGCGGCAACCTCCTGAGACCTAAGTTATGGTATGCCAGATGAACACACGACCAGAGCTATCATTCCTCTATCACAGAGGCTCCTGTCTCCTGTGAGTTTCCCGCGGTCCTCTTTCCGCCTCAATTACAACAAAAGCCAAACATATCACACGATAGTTTCCCATCACAGCGAAATGGCGATTGGGCGGTGCATATCACAGATTTCGATAAGTCTGCGAGTTGTTACATCCTTTTTCTTAAGTTCGCTACAAAGGTCTCCATTTGTTATGCGTCATTTGAGGCTCGACGCTCCTCTAGACGCCCAACTAACTCGTATGGCAGTTTTTTTATCAACCTACCAAATAAAATGCTTGATTCGATTTGAAATCTCTTGAGTGTGTCTAGTAGCTCTTAGACGGGGTTAATGCATTCACAGTGGCTCTCCCCTCATTTGAGGGTTTTAATTGCAATTTTTGAAAAAAAATTGGGTGTTAAAGGCGACTTGCTCTCCTTGACGGCCGTTCTCCAGGTTTCAAAGGTGTCAAAACCACCAAGAAGCGTACCTGGTCCAAATTTTTAATTATCTTACAGTCGATTCCCTGATCCCACCTTTCATAATGACTCGGTGTACTATGGAACTGGTTCAAGTCATGATTATGAATAAGTGACTTGCTCCAATGCTCGATCTCCTTCGTCCAACAGGTGCGTGATCTGTATGTGCGATTATGAACCCGGCGACGAGCTGCGTAAGATGCCTATGTGCTCGCACATCTTCCACCGCGCCTGCATCGACGACTGGCTGACACGTTCGCTCACGTGCCCCTCCTGTCAGCAAGAGGTTCCCGTGCCCTCTTCCACGAATCCCACCACTCCCGCTGCCGTTACCACCGCCGGTGCTGCCACTGCCACGACCTCTACCGGTGCAAGATACACCACAGCTGGAAGTGCTGGAAGGGCGGATGAAGGTGGTATAAGTCAGCGATCTGGTCCTTCTAACATAGATTTGAGGCAAGAAGCGCAGAGAATTAAGGAAAGATCGAAGGTGCGTATTTGTCTTCCGGATTAGTCATCTTTCATCAACCCACTCACCCAGATGGTTGTAAAGCAATGCGTTTAATGGAAGTGTTAAGTGAATTCGGATAGCCGACAACACCGCTTGTAGAGTAGCCTTGGTGTCAATTCCATTCTCACTTCTCCACTACGATAAGTTTGAGTTTATCCACAATTTTGGACACTTCTGATCGTTGAAAAGAAGATTATTCCAGTAGTACAGGTTAAGAACTGAAGGCGAATGCGGTACGTAAGATTTGATCGTAAGATAAACATGACAACCTCTTTGGTCCCCTTTTTCCAATTTCTATAGTTTGAGGCCACGAGTAGCAGTGGTGCGAGTTTTGTATGCGATTGTACACGATTGAGCAATCGGTTACGAGTTGGTCTGCTTGGAAGATGTACGTGGGCAGTATTTCCTGAACACATTCTGTATCCAGAAGGCTGTTCATTTTCAACCTTCCCATGTGTTTCAGCAGCTGTAGAAAATTGCGCATCTGTTCTCATTTCTCCACCGAAGACCTTACTGCTCCGAATAGACAAAGCTATTGGCAGCCATTTAGGTAGCATCAGGCGTCGTGCCCAAAAAATGTTTCCAATGTGCTCAAATATTAGTAGTCCCCTCATAATATTAGTTAAATTTGCGACAGCAGTGATACTGAACTATGAATGAAGCCACCTTTAAGCGATGGAAGAGTCTTTGGGCGTTTTTTAAAGTCTCATGCAACAGCCCTGCCTTGCAAACTGCGCCGGAGGTTCCCTTCGTTTTATTTTCCAATGTGTGTAGGACTGCTTTGATTGTCAGCTGAAGGTTCATTAAGGCGATGGAAGTGCAACTTCCGATTCCCAACTTATTAAGGTGCAGCAAATGCGAACTGGTGCGTCGTATTAGAGACCGACAGCTTCCTAGAACGTATTCAATTCAGCTTACTTGAGTTCGTCTTTAACTTTGGTTCTCTCGGTCATTGCATTTGCTGTTGGCTGCATAATTTCAGTTTCGGGCAAAAAGATGATTTTTCGGGTACGATGGTTTGGTAGATTTTGTACACGAACCCTTAGTAAGACCTTGCCACCACGGGAATGTCCTCAAATGAAAAATCGTTGATGCTCCTTTTAGGACGTGGGAGACCACCTGAACTGCCTGAGTTCATCAATCGTCTAAGAACTACTTCAAGTAGTTCTGTCTGCAAGAGTAAGGAGGAGTCCTTTAGTAGAGTTTTCTTAGCCTTGTTGTTCCGTTGTAGCTTTCTCTTATCTTCACATTTGTGCTGAGACAGTTTCCTGCTCACCCTCGTTCAGTGCTTTGGTCTCAGGTCAGATCAATCAAAGTAGCGCACTGTGTTTGCTGTGCATTCATTAGCCTCCCCAAGCAACTCGTTTGATGTTGTAAGCGATCCGCTGCGAAGCAAGCTAATGGTCCCAAGCACTCCAACAAAGACAAATGGAATAGTTGGGTCGCTTTTACAGCAATCACGAACGTATGTCAGACCATTTTAAGGCAAATGCAATCAGCTAGGCCTATTTTTCCATCAAACTATGTTCAGCTCTCTCTTTAGCCAGTTTTTTAATCTAATATTGGGGTTTAGTTTGACTAACGCATCGCAACCACGCGGAATCAAAATACACGAAATAACAAGGCTATCCAAAGTGCAAACCGAAAGGCAAGCAGTTAAGTGCTGGTTGTTCTGAGGATGCCGCCATTTATCAGAGACCTCGTGTAGCATAAAACTAACATTGGGGTAAAAATAATCACGAGTTCGAAGTCTCCCTACCGTCATTGGTATTTCATCCCCATGCGTCGGCGATGCAGTGATCAGGGTTAGTGGCTCTAAGCATGCTCTGCTATTACTTAATTTGTTTCAGGCGAACGTTTCATCGTCTATTCCTTCTCAGGAACAGCGGATGTTACGGGCAAGGGAGGAAAAGGAACTGCGGCGCTTTCAGATCCCTTCCCTTTCCTCCTCCTCCTCTTCTTCCTCATCCCCTTCTACTTGACTTGATACGCACGTTTCGCTTACTGTAGATTGCTTTGGTAGGCGAAATTTGCTCTTTTTATACAAGCCTCAATTAGTGCTTTGTACACATGTTACGAGCTGCTGCTTGTTAGTCTGTTTACCTACTTGCTGGTGCTACTTTTTTCCTGCCAAGATGATGGTGTACACATGTAAATTCTTCTTTCACTTCACCACGGCTTTTCCCTCGTTTGTTTCAGTTTCAAACAATCGTTTGCTACTTTATTTTAGTAAGTAGTTGTTTTCACTAGAAAAGCCTTTTTTATACGAACGTGCAGTTGGATCTCAATTGTAATGGGATCTCAAAGGAAAGAAGTTCATGTTTGAGTAGGTTTATGAGTGTTTTTTTAATTACTTCTACTTATTTTTAAATCAGTAAACAGGTTATTTATTGGTGGCACTGTGAAAAATGCTTAAATTCAATGAATTTACGTCGTTATAGGTGGGATTGGAAGGGGAAGTTATGTCGTTCTAAATGCACCAACAAGGCAAGAATGTTTTTGCTTCTAAGTTTTGTGTCGGAAGAAATTAGGGTGTCGGAATTTACCAGCTTCCATTACCTTCTTCCCTTCTAAGAAGAAGATAGCTTTAGAAAGTCTTGTGGTTTGTCATTGTAACTACTATACGGATTTTTTCTGTTTTTTGGAGCAACATTTTCCTTGATAATTTTGAAACACGAATTTTGGTATGCTTGTCTAAGGGCTCAGTAAATTTTCTTACAATTTTGCTTTTGATGTTGCTGACTTTTTGGACCTGTAAAACTGCCTCAACAATGGATCAGGTAACAATAACAGTTTCCACAACATTGCTGGCCAAGGGAGTGCGCTTGCTTGTCTATCTCCTTTTGACTCTCTCAATTCTGTCAGCCACATCGGTATTCAACACAATTTTCTTCCGCATTGTCACTTTTAAACCTGGGATCATTTTACCCGTCTCAGAAACTTTTTTAAGTTGCCTCTCCAAACTAATTCTCTTCGTTTTTAAATCCTTAAGCACAATTCGAGCGAGCTCTATCACTTGGTTGCGTTTTCACTCCGCCGAGCACCGCATTTGTTTGTTGTGTTTAATGCAACTCCATCAGGCCGTTCCAGGGTCCGTGGTTTGGTAATGTTGGTCCACTTTAAATTACCGTAAAGGCAACAACAAATCAGTGCAACGAAGTGTGCTAGTGGAACTTGAATCCACTCTGCTTTTGCAGGCACTGTGCAGCAGGCCTCCAAAGCTCCACCTTCTCCGATTTGAAGGCAACCTCTTCGCCAGCCTAAACAAGTAGTCCATAAAAGCAGTTTTGTTCGGAACAGCGATTCCGATTGACTACACGCCTCTATTGACAGCTTCATGGGGAGAAGAATGTGGGGAGGAGGTTGGATGAATAATTATGTTTGGTCTTTGGTGCTGATATAAAAGTGTCCTTGCATTACTTTGTTGATATGAGAACCATCAACGAAGTCCATCATCCTTTCGCGTTGGTCACACTTTACCAACCCATTTTTAGTCTCAATCTGTCTCTTCAATGTCGTATGCTGGCATGTGAGGAACCTTGTAATCACCAAAAACTGTGCGCCTTACCTCCGGAGACTTAGCGGACCGCGATGATACAGGCTCTCGAAGGACCATTCGTCGAGGTCAAGACGAGGGAAATCATCGAAGTGGTGCAATATCTTAGCTCCATATCTGAGCGGTACTGTTGACTGCCAGCCAACATTCACTTCTTCCAAACGAGATAGCACGCATTTGGCAAGTGGCTTCTGGAGTTCTGCTGTTAAATTCCATCCTATATCTAAGGGCAGAGGATCTGGATCCACCTTCGGTTGGTGCCACTCGGCACGCTCGGTGGAGCACACAGGAATGCACGCAAATGTCCACGCTTACCAGTAATGCCTAAAACACGAAAACCATTAAAATCGGTGCTGTGATTGGTGAAGCCACTAGTTAAATGCATAGCCGAAAAGAGGACACTGAAATAGCTGCTTGAGCTCAAAATTTTCTTTTTTTCTTCTTCTTGTTCTTCTCCTCTTCCCTTTTCGAAGGACTGAATTCTTCTGCACTCCTGTTCCCTTGCATAGCTTTTTTAAAATTGTTTCTTCCAGATTTGATTGCTGTTTTGGTGCCTTCTTCAAATGTTTTATTCCATAAGGTCTGGCGTCAGTAACTGTCTTCAAACATGGGCCCACCTGCTGCTCCGTACACCACTACCAATGCCTTAGAGCCAGGCGTCGCTTCACTTCATCATCATGACGAGGCCGTTAGTCTGTATTCATGCCTGTGGTCCCTCCGCTCCACGGACTGCAGACGAATCCACTGATAAAATTGGGTTCACTGCCTCTCGGTGCAAATTGCGAATGGAAACAGGATTGTGACTGTGCAGGGGGCACTCCTTTCTAGAAAACTGTCAAGACTGGACGATGGCACGAAACTGAGAAGTGAGCCCAACGTCAGACCTCCATTTGTTCTTGAATTGCGTCCTCCTGTTGTTGGTTGTCCAAACTTCAAGTGATGCCTGTGTGAGTGGATTTGTGAGAGGAAAGGAAATGAAAGAACAAAGGTGGAATGACGATGGGGGCTCTTTCGTTGTACCATTTCCTTCAAGGGTAAATGACAAAAATCGCACCAACTTGTTGCATTAGTCTGGTGATGTCTGCTGACCTCATTAACATGTTCCCTCTTGGATTCTCCAAAGGTTTACTTTTTTGAAGCCAAAGGATAAACTGGAATTGGTAGCTCTCGCTGTCGTTCATTTGTTCAGATTGGGGAATTTTGGTTGAGGCCACCATTTCTACGAGAAGTTCAATCAATTCAACTGCAAAAACATGTTGCAAAACAGGTTTCACCTCACTGTCAGTCAGTTGGCGTCTAGGATGAGGATTTTGTCTCCCAATTTCGTTAAGTTGCAAAGGGATAACCTTAACACTCTCATAGGCTGACAAAGGATCGGCAGTTTGGGGCCCAAAAAATGAGGTCGACTATGTCTTCATTATAACAAAGGCAGCAATAGAAAGAAACAAGATTGAAGGCTTCACGCGGATCCGTCTTAACATTTCGATGCCGACGTAACACTCACTCACTCACTCACTCGAGGCATCCACCCAACCACCACACTCGTGGTTCCACCCTCTTGCTCACTGGCCTTAGCTTCACTCCTCCAGTGTTGAGGATTGGAGAGGAGCGGAGGCAGTCGCCCTCGTTTCACGTCTGCTCACCATGGCAACTCGCATGCTGTCACGTGCACCCCTCGACACAGTGCTCAACACATGCCATGACAAGGTCACAGGTGAGTGGTGCACGTGAGAGTAAGGCGCAGCCCTCCACCACGGTGCCAACATCAAGTTACTCCGCCCGATCAGCATCCAACGTCCCGTCAACCCTCCATGGAGGACAACAATCACCCTCGAGGAAGGGTGATGAGGGTGGCACTGGTGTGTGGGTGGAGGGAGCACCACCATCCACCACTCCTTGTGCATTGATGAGCGTTTGAGGTTACTTTCGCAGGTGTAAGTGAGCGACAACTTGTCATCGACTCACTTCAGTTGGGTGGTGAGTGGTTGAGCGTGAGGTATGGGAAGACCGCGACGGAGGGTTTGCAATGCGATCGCAAACGCGTCACACTTCGTGCTGATAGGATCGTAAAAGCATAAATTCTGCTTTAGTCGAGTTCACCACACTCGGTCCCTTTGGCCTCCACCTCACCGCAACTTCCTTCACTGAATACACAGAATCAAGGTCACGCATTTCCTACAAGGCAAAGAATTACCAATCATTTTCTCACGTTTTTTTCTTCCGTCGTCCTTCTTTCACAACACAATTTTTCATCAGGCTCTCAGTTTCACCCCACATGGACTATGGTACTCTCGACTGTAAAAGGATCTGGCTAGAAATACGAGCGTTGCGACACAGAACATTAACCAATCACTTTTAAATAGGGTAGCAGTGATCTGTACAAACTCTTATTCATCGCCAAAGTCAGGAATTCGGTTAAAGAGGACCACTTTGGTTCGGAGCAGTACGCATTGATGGACTGGAAAACTTGCGAGGCGTCTCCATACAACCCTGGAATTGGGAAGATGCACGTCTTGTCGAAACTTGTAGCGACGTAGCGAAAATTTACACCCAACTTGAGGGTGAGGAGGAGTCGCTGTCGTGGACCTGCGACTAGATCTCCCCGAGGAGCCTTAGAGCAACTAGTTGCCAAAAGTAAGGATTAATGAGGCAATTACTTCATTACAATAAGTGCCTCATCCTCACAGTCCGTCTTGTAGGATTTGGATAAGACTTTCATGTTATCACAGACTCCCTTCGGGGCCTTGAAAGTGTTTGATGACTCGTTTGCTTCCGCATTTAATTAAACGACGACTTGTTCTCCGAGTTCTGATGCTTCTCTCTCGCCCTTTCCGCGTGTCAGCAGGGTGGTCTTTCCCACACTGCTTTACTTTCTCCCGTATTGAGGAGTTACTTGCAGCGCCTTAATTAGTCTTTTTTGGTGTCTAAACAAATCCTTCTACAAGTTTAGCCAAAGGGAGAAAGTTATTCTATGCTTTTGGAATGTAAATCGCCATGAACTAAGACGTGAAATCATTAACGAAACAGCTCCGATTACGCATAAATCGGTAGATGGGGATGCATGCATGGCATGACTTGCTTCTCACTTGATCAGTAGAGTTTTTCATCCCATCAACTAGTCGCGTGTTGCTGTCAGAGAGGTTGAATTGGATGACAACAAAATACCTGCTGGAGGTTTGGGTTTTGGGGAGAATTGCATTTGCTTTCTCCATTCAGGCGAGGAAGAATGCTGTCTGTCGCAAGGATGTTTAACTGCTCGGGCACTGCTGTGCATGTTGGTTGTACTTCCGCTCTGCGAGGCATAAGGTTCGCGCCGCACGAGCAGTCCTTTCCCCTGGGACGAGGCTTTAAAGTTCTAATGGAACATTGTAACATCTGAGCAGGCAGTCTCCCTTCCCCAGCCGCCCCCTATTCCGTGGTCTACAGAAAAGTTCTTTACAGAACTGCCCAGCGTACCCATTTTGAAGGTGTCAACCAAGTGAATGCGTGGTGCCGCTTTTTCCACGGGTGGATGTGACTGTTCGGCGCATGAAGACTTCCAACCACGACTCTTGCGACTGGCGTTGCTAACCGTAACCGACATAAAATTTTACCATCTTCCTCTTCAGTAGAATTGTCAAGACGTTGAGATTAAGCGTCCCTACAGTTGTATGGACATCCGATGAGGAAGGTAATTGGTATGGCAAAAAGGGGAGCGATGGATGACCCGTTAACCCAGCTGAGGCTTTGCCCCTGCCTCTGACCGCAACACACTCAGCTGAGTCATCCGACCCCGGAGGCTGATGTTTGGTGAATGACACCCTTGACCAATGTAAGCGTGGTCAGAGGCAACATTACCTGAGAGTCGAAGATCAAGTCACCTTGTCCTTACAGGCAGTAGTGCGGATTATTAGGATTGACGATATTAGGACATTCTTCAGTGGGAAAGACGGGTAAGTCGTAAACATGGATTTCTTGATGCTGAAAAAAGCCGTATTCGTTGGAACGAGCTCTCCTCCTCCCCCTCCCCAGTATTTTGTAGCCCTTAGTCTGGAGTAATTGAAGGGGTGTTTAAAAGAGGTTCAATTGAGTACATTGCTTTTTAATAACCTTAAATAAGTGAAAGCTTATCTTTAAAAATATGTGTCCGTTTGAAGTTTCGCTCGTCGCTTGGGCGTAGGTGCCGCATGGGAAGCGAAGTTGAAGATGTAGTGCTCTAAGACCTCCCTGAAGGGAAAAGAAGACAATGTGATTCGGCAAGCAGTGTATGGGAGGGAATGCTGTTAAAACACTCCTTTGAGTCGTATAAACGGTATGTCTTGGAGAAAGTGCTGCACGCTTTGTGGGGTGAGATTAGAGTTGGAGATAAGGAGATAGTTTGATGGAAATCCGAAGAAAATGGCAATTTGGACTAGCATGACCCATCGCATGAGGGTAGGGCTAGTCGAGGTTGCTCATTAAGTGTTAGTAAGTCTGGGTACTCAGGAGCATGTATGACTGCTTCTCGGCGCTGCCAACCATTCGGTACGAGAAAAATGCTAACCAAAGTATCGATTGTTTTAGTGTTGAATCGACTTATTATTTACTAAGTAGTATGTGACAACTACATTAGGTTTCTGGGTTGTCTGATAAGGGTGTCAGCAGAACAACAAAATTGGATACTTGTTGACAAAAGTGATTTGACAGGTAGTAAATAAGGAAAAGGCTCTTTGATGTTCGGCTCCAGACACACCACATAAAGGCATCAGGATGTAAGGCTGGAGGCAGTGCAATTTTGAGAAGTAGACATCAACATGGTTTGATAAATTGACTATTGCGGAGTCAGACATTACTGGCAAACCTTCGTCTCCCCTACCACACGTTCATACCCTCGAGTATTCAACCATTCACCTGGTCCTTCATCCTCCAGTCCCCGTAGCTAATGCACCCGCTGCCATCGTCAACCCCATTTAAAGTTGCCACACTCTTACTCGAGGCCACATGACACAAATGAGTGAAGCGTCTTCTTTATCAGGTGTTGTGATTTGCTTGTTACACCAGCAAATAATCAGGTTCCCAATCTTGAGGAGAAAATGGTGATTCGGTCGGCTCATAACTTTTAGCAACGGCATCGCTCTTCAACGCGTGTGATTTGTTTTAGTGGTTAATTTGTCGCTAAAGCGACCGCAGCTACCAAGATGTGAATTTGACATTTATTCTGATCTACTTCTTATATTGTTTTGGTGAAAATCCTGGGGACAGGCGAAGAAACAGGAATCTGTCGCGTCAGAGCCTATCACGTGACTAAAATTGTGTTTGACACTGGCTGACCAAGCTGATCTGCATGAGAATTGCTGTTATGGTGGAGAGGTGGTCATAAAAAAGGTGAGTAGATCAATCTAGCCGACCAAAGCAGTTCTCTGCTGTGGGGTAAAGTGTGTCCTAAGCGCAATGTGCCATTGTCATTGTCTCAGACACTGTGGCAAAATTCCAGCCATTGTGACTTCTGTCGGGTGTGTTGACCTTTCTCTCGACTGAAACTGGAAAAAGGCGAAGTCAAGAGTCCCACATCAATAATGGACAAGTTAAAAACTCCTTTTAAATTACATTAGAGAAGACGTACAGCATTGTGTTCTCTTTACTACTGTCACCAGGGTGCACCACAAATGGCTTATCTACAACCGTAGTAACAAACTGACCCTGATTTTTCAAACCAAAACCAAATAGAAATAGAAATCATGCAAACTAGGCTCTAGAGCTATTCTCCCCTTCAAAGACGAATGGGTTATCGAAAAATGGGCAAAGTGCGAAGGGCTTTAGTGACGCCATCTTCGAGCCAGAACCCAGTTGTTGCGTCAGCAATGGGGAGACGTCAGCTCGGCATTCATTTGGCATCTCCGTTTACAGCCCATCCTCTCCCCTGCACAGTCATGCACAACAACACACGCATTGCACAACGCCTAAGTTTTATGAAAGAGTGTATCCACAGAGGCCTGCGCCATCCACATAGAGCGACTGGATTAAAAAAGGGAGATATTATTGTAGTTTGCCTTTTTTTTCTAGAAACGAAGGCATGCTTTTGGCTCAAGTTTAAGTGTTTACGGAAAAAGACCCGAATAAGAATGCGTAAATTTTCAGTTTCGTAATCTACAGATGCTATCTGTCGGTTAAAACAATAAAATTAACTTGTTTGTTTGATTTGTCTGTTTAAATTGAACCAAACACTTGTAGTAGTTCGAAATTGGAAGTAAACTCAATAAGCTGATCAGATTTCTAGCATTAATTCTCAGTACGATTACTTATTTTACGCACAAAAATTTTGCCTTTTTGTGTAATGAATATATTGCTTGATTTTAGCTTTTTTCATTTAAAAGCATATTCTAGAACGGAGCTCAAAGCTTAGCCTTCGTTCCTGTCGCATGTTGTTTACTTGTTCCTCAGGAAATAATAAATATTAGACATCTCCATAAAGGAAGGTGAGTTACAAGGCTTGACTAGAGGCATAAGACGACGAAGCTTAGTCGTAGATGAATTCTATTGTGATCATTTGTAATGTCTCTGATCTCCCATCCGATTGTCAACGATTTTACTTCAGACCCCTCTGCTTCGTTTCCACTTGATTCTTTCAATTATCTCCCTCGAAAGGGAATGAGAAGAGGTCGAGAGTGACGGGTGCGCTCTGAGCCGCGTCAGTATCAGCTCACTTTAAGATGCTTCAAGGGCTTTGCTCTTTTGCACACATAATCGTGTTGTTGACGCCTTACTTTACAATCACTTTAAACATTATTCGCACGAATCATTTATTATCACTAAAACAGCTGCTCTCCGCTTGTGTAACGGTCTTGACATCCCATTAAGTAAAGGAAGGTATCAGGTATGGTCTTTGGCTTGATCCCGAGGCCAGACAACGCAGCTTAGAGCAAAATGATTACCAAATTGACCTCTGCCTAGTCAAATAAACAAAGCATTACATAGTACAATGCGAACTCAAGGATGTAATATATACTTATTTGTTTAAGTGGACTTTTATAGGAGAGTCTCCCTCCAATTGATATCTCCTACTGGCCTCATCTGCATCCCGTTCCACATTCTTCCTACAAAAAATGCCTGCTAAATCATCTGCAACCAACGCTCTCTTGAAGTCTGAGGTTCAAGGACAAGAGGGTAGACCGGCAGCTCTTACAAAGGAAGCGGTCGTTCGATGAGACCAGAGTTTTCTGATACCTGTTTAAACGCCCGACCCTGTTTTACTATCAGCGTATGAGTCAAACTTATAGTTACACAGTAACTGCCTCTCCTCGTTGAACCGATGACGAAACTCGAGGTTGCTGTCATTTTTAAATGGGTCTGTTTATAATTACCAACAGTGAATTTACATGTTTGATAGTTTACAGGGGAACGGGGTGAGTGGTCCGCTGCGTAGCACGGAGACTGCGGCTATCGAATTTTAAGCAATAAACGAGACTTGTTATTTCACATTTATCTAATGGCAAGGCACACGACTGTCGCCGCACCACTCAGGTATGTCATAGGTCTAATAACCAGTGCGCCTGTCACGGGCAAGCCCAAACACCATTTGTCACAGGGGAAGGTAACCGTGGTAATGCTTGCATGGGACACCAAATCGAGACAAAAGAGGAGCATTGTTCACAACGGGATGAAATGCTGCCTTTGTCTACAAACGATGGCAGTCCTTCAGTTATGAAGAGTTTTTCGCTTCATAGGATGGACTACCAAGTTCCTTTGGCTTCTGAAGTTAAATGCATTAGGGGTGAAGGAGGAGGTAGGCATTTCTGAAGTGTCGCTCTAAACATGCTGTGGACCGATGGAAACTTCATCGCGCTACTGAATAGGGGCAGTCACATGTGTCCGAGACAGGCTAAAATAGACCGCCCTTAAATGAGTGCGAATCCCATAGCCCTGTTGTACCATCAAGGTGTAACAATGTTTCAAGGCATTGACAACAAAAGTGGTGAGGCACAACATCCAACAGACTGAGCGGTTGTGCGTTTAACTACCGAGTTTGCTCTAAACAAACACCGCCTCACGCCACGAGGGTGACTCGACTTGAGCATTTCAAAAATTTCCAAGGTCACTTCATACACATACACACACACACACTTACACACGAAAGCAGAAGAAGAGAACGCATCAATCAATCGCTTTACGCACACAAACATAGGAACAACCATAAGTAGTCATTTGTCAAGGCTGTCGTGAAAGGAGTCTCTTCACCACGATGACACGATGCGAGATGATAAGTCTCGCTGCGTGTGTGTGTGTTCACCTGCCATTCAAGTCCATCCATTTCCATCGATGGATTGATGGTCTGACGGACTGACTCAAGACTACAGGTTTCCGATTCCCAACAAACATCCTCCAAGGTGGCTTTTGTCAGTCTGGTAACGGGACCGACCACCTCTACACTGCTTTTCCTCCCCTCCACCTGCGACAGAGATGGGGATCCATTCGAAGAAGTCCCTTTGTAATTATTTTTTAGTTCTAAGGAGGTAGTATAGATTCCGATTCCTTTATTTCAACGATTGCTAACCCACTGGCCTCGCCAATCAGGTCTCCATCAATCTTGACGTCAAAGCGATGAGTCTGCTTTGTGTATGAAGCTTCGCACAAAACATAAATCTTTTTTTCATCCAACTAACTTCACGACAAAAGGATATTTGTTTTCTTTTTACTTTGCATTTTAAATACGCGGGCACTTTAATCTCCTTGCAAATTTTTCACTTGCTATTCCTCCTCT
Organism: Hydatigera taeniaeformis; assembly: GCA_900622495.1. Taxonomy (NCBI): domain Eukaryota; kingdom Metazoa; phylum Platyhelminthes; class Cestoda; order Cyclophyllidea; family Taeniidae; genus Hydatigera; species Hydatigera taeniaeformis. The sequence goes on along the minus strand of UYWX01020401.1, from coordinate 9,095 downwards.
CCTCAAGCAGAATGCCGCCTCTTAGGAGGACAAACAGGCGTTACCAGTTTTGGCAAGCAGAGCAGTGCTAAGACCTGTTAGGTCAACACTTTTTTTTTACAAAGCTCTAGAAAATAAGCACACTGAGAGAATGTAAGTTGAACCTTTTGCCATCAAGCAGTTGGTTCCTTGCAAATTCACTTTCTTCCCTTCAGTCTGGTTTGCCTTGCAGACGTGCTATTGTTTACGTCAGCCTTTATCATGCGGGACGAGACGGTACCGCTTTCGTGGTCTCATGACGCGATCACTTTTGCCTATCAGACGAACAGTTCAAGGGGAGCTTTTCACTCCAACCACTAAGAGAAGGTATCACACCGAAGGCGAAGCAATGCGTGGCTTCAGTGGCATGACATTTTAACTTTTTCTGCTGCAGCTTCCAATGCTGTTCAATTACATCCAGCTCGGTTAATCACTTGAAATGAGTGAAAAGTGGAGGGCAGATGGTCCATCATTGGTGGAGTTGTCGGAAGGCGCTTGTTAATTCGTAGAACGGATGTATTGAAAAGTCTTGCTGGAGTCCTGTCGTCTCATTGGTGCAGCTGGATGGGGTGGAGTTCAAGCATCACCAACGAGGCGCTCTCCAGACTAGTTGTGGCGCTGCGTCCTAAAAGAGGAAGGCTCTGTTGATCCCAGTGGAGGAGCATGCAGGGACGCATTCGCCTTTTACACGACAGAGCTCAAACCAAACCACTCTGTCAACACGTGCTCGGAAGCACAATGTGAATGACAGAACAAGTAGTTTACGACTAAATCAAGGCCGAGTGGTGAAGTCACCAAACGAGATCATCACATAAAGTCACTCCACTTCCACAAGTGGATTGCATATTTGCAGACAGTCTCAAGTTACTATCTCTTTATTACATCCCTTCTTGACGTGCTATTTCACGACACGTGGTCACCGCACTTTCCTCCTTCTCTGGTTCAACAAATGAAAGCGCTGTTGATTACTTCCAACCCGCCCACCACGCCCACATGTCACTACTGCACATCCACATGCGCGTCTGCGTGGAGTGTGTTTCGTGCTGCCGAATGCAGATAAACCGTTCAATGGGAGCCATTAATTTACCAAAGTCTGAACGCCAACGTTCAGGAAGGCCCAACTGTCTGATTGCCTGTCATTGATTGGCATCTCCGTGAGGGACCATTTGAACAAATTGGGAAAGAGGGCGTGGGAGTCAAGGTGGAAACATATTTCTGATCGTCAAGATGCTGAATTTTTACCAATTATGAGGCTATCTTCACCAATTAATTTATCCTTTGCAGAACTCAGTGATTGGAATGCAGGACTGGCACCCCTCTGTAACGAATCCTTTAATTCCTTCCTCCAATGAGGGCAACCAAATAGCTCCTTTGAACACGGAATTTTGTGCGCCAAATTTCAAATTGCGATCTTAGGTAGCAAATGACAAGAAATTGGGAGTGCTGTCTTGGGTGCTAGCCTTATGAAACCTTGCTTCCGTTTGAGAGCGAAGGTGCATCGAGTGGTGTCTGGTCTCCGGGGCAAGAATTAATTCCACCCAACTGATCGTCACCATTCCTTCACACAAAGTGCGCATCCAGACTGTGCGTGGTATCGCGGCAATTAAGTGGCGTTTCTTGACTAATTGTGGATTAGTAAGTAGTGTGGGTGTGGTGGGCGGTTAAGTGGGTAGGTAAAATGGCGTCGCGTTAATCAATGGCCCCGGCCTTTGTTGGAGAAGGCCTTAGCAAAGTGGAAGTACCACATCTCAACAGTCAACAAGAGACGGGAGAGGAAATACTTTGGAATCCTCCAGTCTTATTGTCACCTGTGAGAGCGTAGCGTGGTGATCAGGTCGGGTGGTCTCTAATGTTGCTTTCCTGTTCCCTCCTTCCAACGCTAGAAACTCTTCTTTCAATGACTTGCATCGGACACGGAGTTGGTTGGTGATACAGACTCAAAATGAAGTGCATTTCTACACGACATCTATAAGCTAAAGAGTAATTTACTATTCTGTTTGATTGACTCTACATCGTTCGAAATGGGGATCCCATCCGATGGGAGGGCAGTGGAGAGCGCAAAGCGACCCAAGCAAGTCAAATAGAGGCGGCAGAGGGACAGATTTGCATTTAAACCCTCCAACATATGCACTTTGCAATTGACATTCGACAACTCCTTCAAAAAAACTCCGCCAACAATTTTGACTGGCTACTTATTTACGTGAACAAACGCCGTCACTTTTTGTCAACTCTTGCGTCATTTCACTGTTTACGCCTTGTGTTTGCTCCCATAGAGTGCCCTTTTGGCTCTATCAAATGGGATCCAATTAAGGCCGTTGCTCTCATAAAACCGTGACTCCGCCTCCCTCCAAGCGATTCCACAACACCACACCCTCCAGTCATTAATTGTTGAACAGAAGGTGGAAAACAAAACCCAACTCATGAAAGGCGGCTTTCCACTAGTGCCCCTTAGTCTCCACAAGCCTTGATGCGCTACATCATTCCCCTCCTCTAATCGCTGGGTGCGGCTGCCTTTATCTTAAACTTGTGTAAACAAAAAAAGTGAAAAATTTATGGTCAGCTATTTTTAAATAGGAGGGCGAATGAAGGTCGGTTTACTCGCAGATTACTTTGGTCAGGTTGCCTCATCTAATGGATGGCCACGCTGCTCTCGGTGGACGACAAAGCAAAAGAAAACTAAAATTCAGTTGTGTGCCACAGTCTGAGGGAGCCAAAGTACCCCACCAAAGAGCAAATAACAGAGTACAACCAAGGTGGAGAAAGAGTTGAGGAAAGGTCTAAGCAGAGTTGGTCCGATTTGTTCCTTGGGACAGGTGATGGGTGGATTAGCATGTACCACGTGTGGTGCAACCGCTATAACATCCACTGGCCTTGGGAAGGGGAGCGGGAGAGGAGGAGGGGAGATGGAGGGGGCTAATTGAGTGGCAAGGGAAATTGTGTCACCTACAGCCTGTCACAAGAGGCGAATTACCCTGTCTGAAAGTCTAAACTGCATACATAGAGGAGGAATGTCACCCTATTCCAAGTGGTGCAGTTTTGACGGATTAAGTGCATTTTTTCCTGAAAAAAATTAGAAGAAGTAAACAAAACACTGAGACTTTCCTCTACGTGAAAAGTGCGCCAGCCAGCCTGGCATGCCTTGTCAGAGTTCTCGATCTCTTCCTCTCTCTCTCTCTCTTCGTAGTCAAACGTAACTGTTCACAAACGTGAAAAAAGTCATGAATAGTCGACCAGTGCTTTTATAAGCCATCTTACCAATTCCGGTTGCTTCATCATTTTGTTGCCCCCATTTTGGTATCATACTACTCAAACAACGTCTATTCTATACTTCATCCATTAATGTTTAATAAAAAACTTTTTAGGGCTTTTACTCATTCCTTATTTCCAGCTTTCCCACTCATTGGTGGAGGTGACACCTACCAACTTGACATGGGACAATGCGGGGCAAAGGGGACGGCTAAATGCCAATTTTAACTGAGGCAGAAAACGATTGGTCAGGTCAAGGTCATTTAGGCCTGGTGGCCATTTATTTATAATTGAAAAAACTATGAACTGTCAAGTGGAATGTTTAAAAAAATAATGAGGAGGAGATTCGAAATTGATCATTTGAACACATTTCTTACCAGAATGTTAAGTGGAAGCTGGTTGGAGGTGACCACTTTCACAAACGACAAAAATGTCAAAAGTGAGAATTGCTTCAAACCAAACACTTTTTGACTAAAACGCGATCACTAGAGTTGCTAAAACAACAAGGTGTCACCATATGTGGTTGAAAACGTATGTCACAGATATGAACATTATAGTAAGACTGAATACAAGTCAAGGTGTCAAGTAATCGTGACACCATGGAGACAAGTTGTCTGATGCAAACATCACCCACCAAAGCTTGCATTTGTGCCCGCCCACTCAATCACCCCGTCGCGCAGTCACAAATCGCTTCAGAGAAGTCCTTCCCATATCAAAATCAACGCCACATGTTTTCTTTTGGACAGTGATTGTAACCGAGGCGCTGTCTGTTTTAAATACAATTTTTAGTTAATAAAACAATGCTGCCACTTCATTCTCATCTCAGCTTTCTTAAAAAAAGCCGCTTCACTAAATGAACGCGTTCTTAACTAGTGATGCGGGGGCCAATTTTACTCTGACTTTTATTTGTTGGTTAAATTTCTTTGGCCATGAATTCGTCTTTTAGTAAGGCTCAAGGGAGTGCAATCTTTACTCTCGTGTCATTGTCTCTCCATTTGTTCCACAAGATCGTGGAAGTCCCTCCAAACATCGTGGTGTTGTAGCAATGGTGGAACCTGGATCTCATTGGGTCAAGACGGCTTCCGGCTGTATTTTCGCCATGGCTATAATCACCGGGCTGCACGATTTAAGGTCAAGATTGCTCTCCCCCTCAACGTAGATATTGCCTACTGACCTCGGAGCTATCACTAAGTCCCGTTGCATCTTGTGAGGGCAGAAGTGAAGGAAGGATTATGGGGAGCACAAGGAACTGCACTGAAAAGAGCCTTTCCACGATCACCGCTTGAATCCTCCAGTAGCACTTTAAATCAACGCCTCATTACGTCTTCAGAGTGTAGCAATGGAAGCCGCACTCCACTCCGAATGACGTGTTTCTCAAGTTTTATGACCAACCAAGCAGTTCATGAGACGCCTCCTAAATTGATTTGTGAAAAGGGGACAAGAGTGACCATAGTAAAAGGATCTATTTCGTTCGTTCAGCATCGGGAACCGGAGTCAAAAAAAAAGGAACAGGCAGCCAAAGAAGTTAGAAGCGGAACGGTACGAGTTATCTCACAATACAGTATTTTCAGCCATGAGGATGTCAATGGATGGGTACTCGGTGGATGGAAAGATGGATGGAAGTGATGCAAACTTTACTTTGTGCATCTCAGCAACAAAATGCAAGAGGACTTGAGGATTTTCTAGACGATATGCCTTTATGACTGCGTCATAGCGATTTGAGTTGTAATTTCGTTATTATTTTTGGTAGTGGTGCATTCTTCTCCACCATTACTGGTCCTGCTGTCGTTACTTTCCTGAACAAAAATTGTGGATTCATCATCGTCCACGACGTCTTCGGTGTCTTCGTCGTAAACTTGAGAGGTTCCTCGCATCGGTGATTGGTACAGTTCCGCCTCAGAACTCGTCTGAGTTGGGGGTTGAGCTGTACTGCTGGCGATAGTGGATGTAAGTGAAGGATCTCTTTCCATTAGAAGGTTTCCATGAAGAGCACGGACCAACTGTTCGGTTGTGTTCTGAAGGTAGAGAAGAATAGCAGTGTCAGAGTCGCCTTCGCCTCACAAACCGTCCTACAACACGATATCAAAAAGATATAAGTTACACGTTTTTTCATGGGTCTTTAAAAGGCTACTTCAAGACTGTCACGCCTTATAACGCCTGAAGGCATAATTTGAGAACCACAACTGAGCAGAAGAAGGCAAAGTGATCTCTCATGCTCCCGAACCTGCAGTGCCTACCTTCTGCCGCACCATCATGTCTCCATTTGCAGTTGCTGAAGCAGCAGCGGCAGCAGCAGTGCTGAAATTGTCCGCCGACGCACCAAACTTCTGTAGGTTCGGTTCTGACGCCCGACGACTTAGTGAGTCTGAACGACTTCGAAGGAGCGATGCTGTGAGGTTTGGCAGTTGAGTGGAGTATCCTTCACTGTCTGCAGCGGTGGCGGTGTCAGTGTTTGAAGGATGTAGGATAAGGGAGGAGGGAAAAATACCATTCTCATGAAGGTGATAGTAATTCTGAAACTGGGAGTAGAGCTGTGTCGCTGTGGTGGGAGTCGATGTGGAAGTGGAAGGCGCCTCTGAGGACCGACTCATAAGGGAATTGCTAGCCAGGAGGAGGCTGGAGGCAAGGATACTGTCATCACGGGTAAAGAGTCCTGTGTCGGAGTTCTTAAACAAGGAGATGCCGCCAGCCATTGGCCTGAAGTGGAAGAATAAAAAATACAGTAGGCGCTTTGAAAATATGCTCTAACCTCCATCCCTTGTTGGAAGCAGAGGCAACATCTTGTGGGATCCACTTGAAAGACTAGCTTAAAGACTGTAAGCGAAATCGTTTGCAATGCAAAATAGGGTAGTTGAAGCAAAAGCCTCTACGCAAGCCCCATCCTTCACATCGACCCTAGAATGTGCTGATTCATGAATATGGACTCCAACAAAACGTCTCAACAAAGCGAAACAGCTGGGTTAATTCAAACAAAGCTCACAGTCCCGCTGATGAAATTCACACACTCCAGCTTCCTCGTCTCGACTGCGTTTGTATGCAGTTGGATGGGGGAGAGGGTGGAAGGCAATTCCTTGCTTAAGGTCAGCAGTAGAAATACTAAGGCCCTCAACCATTGGCCTTCTTTGACGTCTGGATGCACCGTAATTAATGGCATACCAGTGGTTTTGTTTCACTTCAGCCAGTGACGTAAACTCAGTGTTTGCGACATACCTCCACCTCCTTGAAAGTGGTCCGCTGAACGTTTCAAGGAAAGCCTACTGTTGGTGAAAAGCTAAACCCTGAAAATGGCTAACTAGAACGATTGCAAATTTCCAGCCACTCTCCTGTGTATCATCGCCAATGGTTCACCTCGATTTTTTTATTGAGAAGAGTTGAGCAAATTACCCCTCCTCAACCACACATCATCCTCTTACCTCAGTCTCTCGGATCTGACATAGTGGGAGAGTATTTATCCCCAGGCGTAGTAGATTTAATAGTAATTTGCTTTAAAATCTCATTACAATGTAGCGGCTTCACCTGACGTCAGTTCTCACGATACCGACGATCTCTTGCTATTCACAGGAATCGATCTGCAGCTCTGTTGATGTCATAAGTGCCCCTCCCACTTTGCGACCTCAGAGGTGATCGACAAGACGCAATTTGAAAAGAGCCAACTTGTCCTCACTGTGACCTCATTACTTCACTTTGAACTTGGTGTTTATTTTCTCCAGAAAAATTCAAATACGATCCTCTTTCTACGTTTACATTAAGCAGGACTCTTTTAAAGGCATTTTTGCGCCCTCCGGACCACCGAAAAGGCCATGAATTCGCATTGTTGAGATGATGTTGACTCCACGACCGTCGATTACGCCGTTGCAGCACGTACCAACTTTCCCATGTGCGCCTATGGTCTACAGCCAATGGCATTACCGCCGCCAAGTCAAAGCAAAACCCACCACGACAGTCACAAATTGGGTGGGTAATGTTGTCTGTTACATCGTCTGTTTTGGATCGTGACTCAAGCCTAACCGTGCGGGAAGCGCGAGAACACATCAACTAGCTTACCAGTAAGACGCCAAGCCTATTTGTGAGGGGCGATGGGCCGACTGCCTTGCTCATTTTTATAAGCAGACGATAAAGCAGTGTGAGTGTTATGGGAGAGAATTCTACTTTCGCTTCCATGCCTTTACTTGAAGAAAATTATCAACTATCCACAACAACCAGTTTCCATAAAATTTAATAATACTTACTTTCACCATCTCCTCTTTTCATTATAAAAACAACTCTCAAATTCACATCTTCTTCTGAGTTGAAGTGGAGCACTTTCTTGTGCAACTCAAGTTATAAATAAGATGCTCATTAAAAAAGGAGCGGCATGTGTACACATTAGGGCTCTGACCAACAAATGGAATTTGAACTTTCTATCTCCTGGTACAGGAGTAGAGAACTACATGAGATTATGTTTGCAGGTTGGCTCATTCCTGTCCTTTTTTATTTTAGCATTACCAAAGTTCTGCTTCCAATTAATCCGTTCATTCAGTTAATTACATCGTCCTCAGTCCCCGAATATTTTGTCGCCTCTATCTGTGCTCTTAGTGCGTGATGATGCTCCGTTCTATTTAATCAAATCAGTCGAATTTTAGCAGTTTTCTTTGTGTGTGTGTGTGGGTATGCTGGCCCAAATTTAGGAGAAGCCCTGGGGATGACAGTAATAGCAGCAGCAGTACGCTGTTGTTTTTGTTTTTGTTCTTGTAGCTGGACTTGTTTACGTGTGTGTTGTTGTGTGCCCGAATACGCACCGGCGGTGTGCTGCGTGGGTGCGCGCTGAGTAATCATAGGAGCCTTACACCTCCGTTGAACAGGGCACTTTCCACAATCGGAGCCGAGTAGCGCACACAACAATTTGAAGCGACCCTAGAAGTCAGATCAGTTCCTACACAGACTCTAATAACGTTTATTTTGTTTATTCACAGAACCCAGAACCGAACGCGACCAGGAAGGGGACAAAATGCAAGTTTTGTGCGGTCATTTGCTCCATCAAAAAGATCCGAGTCACCATGATTAGGAGAGGTGTGGAAAGTGGTGCATACAATGGAGGAAGGATGGTGGATTTAAGTGTTAGTAGAGGTTAGGGGCTACCACGAATATTCTTGTAGGCCTGGTCAAACGGGTTAATACTCTGCCTTCAGTCTGCGAGGTGGGCGTCAAACCAACAAATTAGAACCATTCTATGGGACGTTTAGCTTCATTTTCAATGAAGGACGAAAATACACTTTTATCGGTAGGAAGAAAGTTGCGGTGAGGTGGAGGCCAAAGGGACCGAGTGTGGTGAACTCGACTAAAGCAGAATTTATGCTTTTACGATCCTATCAGCACGAAGTGTGACGCGTTTGCGATCGCATTGCAAACCCTCCGTCGCGGTCTTCCCATACCTCACGCTCAACCACTCACCACCCAACTGAAGTGAGTCGATGACAAGTTGTCGCTCACTTACACCTGCGAAAGTAACCTCAAACGCTCATCAATGCACAAGGAGTGGTGGATGGTGGTGCTCCCTCCACCCACACACCAGTGCCACCCTCATCACCCTTCCTCGAGGGTGATTGTTGTCCTCCATGGAGGGTTGACGGGACGTTGGATGCTGATCGGGCGGAGTAACTTGATGTTGGCACCGTGGTGGAGGGCTGCGCCTTACTCTCACGTGCACCACTCACCTGTGACCTTGTCATGGCATGCGTTGAGCACTGTGTCGAGGGGTGCACGTGACAGCATGCGAGTTGCCATGGTGAGTAGACGTGAAACGAGGGTGACTGCCTCCACTCCTCTCCAATCCTCAACACTGGAGGAGTGAC
>UYWX01020400.1:0-83824 GCA_900622495.1 Hydatigera taeniaeformis | reverse complement strand
AGTTGCTTGATGGAGGAAGGTGGGAAGGGTGGGCCAACAGAAGCCCTACTGACGCCTTCCCCCAACAACTGCTGGTCGAGACAGAGGCGTGAAAGGAGGATCACAGTAACACGGAGACAATTCCATCTCTCGTCTAGCTCCCAACAAGAAGTGGTCAAAGGGCAACAACGAGGTCCACTGAAGACGGTCTGGAGTGAGGTGGACTCATGGCCTGACGAACGTGATGGTAGGCCTCTCCTCCCACCTCCTTGATTTTGGCCACTATGTCGCAGGCAGTTAAAGCCTCTCAACAATTGGCCTTTGACGAGGAGAGCAGTGGGAGTTTGTGCAAGGTCAGCACTCAATGGTCAACTCAATGTCAGAGTCGGAGGGGTTAATGTTTGTTTGCACTTTGGCACTACTTCAACTGCACATGAACGTGCAGTGGTCCACTTGAACGCTGACATGTCATAGCACCACAGGCATCGCCTGCCAAAACCCATTTCAGAGGTGATTGTGTTGAGGTTGTGGAGAGCTCTTCCTCGGCTCTACTCGTTCATCTCACAGTTACGAAATGTAAGATTAAGAGCCATGGATGCATGCATGCGATGCTCTAAAGGAATCACGTAATGCTGTTGCGGAAGTGTTCCTACACACCCACTGTTCATGTTAATGCCAAGGTTATTGCGCAGCTGGAATTTGAATTTATGGCGCATTTAGATGGGAAAACATCATCTTGTAGGACATCCGTTTAAATTGTAAGCAGTCAAGCCAAACTAGTCGACATCCCTTAAGGGCCGATATTTTGCCAAGACGGAAGGGCAAATGCCAGAGTAGGAGTTTAGTCATCCCAAAAATTTTTCCCTAGCTTTTTTAGACTCAACTTTTAGCCTCTCTTGGACCACCACAATTTCCTTAATAAATTAGTGCATTTGGTTCTGGAATAAATGAGAGGCATAGTGTCTTTTTCATCTGAAAATCCCTTAAAGAGGAAATTAAAACAAGTGAAGGGAACTGAGAGATGATTTTGAATTTGAGGACTGTGGAGAGTGCTAGTCTTTAAGCAGATGACAGCAAACTGTTTGCCGTGTACCAAATTCACTCCAGAGTCGGTAGTAGCTGGAGCAATTAAACAAGTTCATATAAAAGAATGTCAACATGTTAGGATACATGATTATCAAAGAGCAGCAAGTTAAGCCCATGAAAAGATGAATTTATTTAAACTCTTACAATGCAACTCAATAATTTACCACTGCTTATCGTTATGAGCACCACTACCAGCAAGAATGTTAAATGTTCACTTTTAAAAGGAAACATTTTAAATTATAAGCGAGGTATCGTTACGATGAATGGTAGGAAATTCATTGTGTTATATGCAATACCGCCATTTCGGGAAAAAATTTTGACCACCTTAAATTAGAGAATTATAAGCTCAACTGTGCCTATATGACGATTTAGCAACGCTGAATGTGGTGACAGTTTGTAACAAACAACATTGTTCGCGTGTTCTTGGGAACGGGGAAGTGAATCAGAGCAGAACACAAGAGAGTGGAATGAAAGATGCATTTCAGTTTAGCCTAGCACCTTGACGCAATGCGTAAACGAATTTGCATAAAGTGAATCGAAATTTAAGGGGCAAAAGAAGTAGAAGTGGATTAACAGTGATCGTGGCATGTGGTATTTTAAAAAATGTGTAATTTTGGATGCCTTGTAGTAACTGATTGCGTCAATTCATTTCCTCTGCCCATTCCCATCTACATGGTGCACAACTGCCATAACAGAATCAGGAATTGCAAGGCGCAATGAGTGATTAAAGCTGCATAAACGAACTAGCGTACATAAAACAGGTGGCTTCACAGCGCTACCATTTTGTCCTCAATTCATGCACCAAAAAATAAACAATGAAGGTTTAGCATTGAAAAATAAGGTGAACAAGTGACGAACCTGTTCTTTGGAAATTTTAAGTGGATCAGCGCAAACAATCCAGCGAACGCACTCAGCACATGGTGGTGTTGTGAGAGAACCCTCGTAGGTAAAGTAGTGATTCATGCCTAGGAAATGAATTGAGAATATGGAATAATAGTTAATAATGATCAAATCTTTGCTAAGATTTGGTTGCTTGTAATTCGGGTGCTACAGTGCATTGTCAGTGCTCTGGAATGTTCACGAGAGAATTTTAGTTAGGACCTTGAATACATTTTTAAGTGTGTCCCCTAGAAATTTCGATATTTCTTTTATTTCCAGTATTCTCTGTCCCGCAAAACTAAACGAATAACCTGTCGATTGATTTTGTCCAAGGATAAGTTCAGATGGGTATTTGTTAGTCATCTACCCTGCATTAAGTCAAAGCGTGAAATATGGTTTCGTGTGGTTAGCAGTGATGATTACGCCTCAATATTTCATAGCGCCCACCGATCAATATTTGGGATTTACATAAAGAAAAGACATTTGGTTAAACAATAAGCAATGCTTACTAGGAATAAGTGAATGAAGATCGATTTCAGTTGTAATGGGCTGTTCGCAACTAGATTTGGAGGATTTTATGGCTGCGATGAGTGGCTTCATTGCCTCACATTCCACATTGTCAGACTTCAATTTTTGAAGAAAAATGCCATTTAAAACGAAATCTCAATTAACCAATGTTACTAAATAAAAAGTAAATGTCACCTTGAGAAAAACGCCGATGACGCAAAATCCCTCAGGATCTTTGACGGCCTGATCCATTGTAGAGTATTTTTCGTTCATAAAGACCAAATGCAGTTCACCGGCAAAACTATGGCCATCAACATGATGCTCTGATCCCCATTCGTCCTCGCAGCCCCAATGGCAATGAAATTGCTGGAGGTTGTACTTGCCCTTAAGAGGGCCTCCTTCAACCGTCGTAGCTATAAAAAGCCAAAAAAATAAGTAGTGAGTTTTGGGCATATGGTAGAATACAAACGTCACAAACAGATCTAATAATAAACTCACCGTTATTTCCCTTAAATGAGACTTGGAAATTGTGTTTTTTGCGTGTAAAAAGCTGAGTGCTGTTATGAAACACGACCAACTTAAGCGAAGAGAGCTTAGGATCGTAGACGCAGTTGTGCTTCACAATGTTGATTGGAGACTGCCTAGCGCCGGCAGCAGCATGACAGGTTAAACACCAGGTATGGGGACCTAATGCAATTATCCATCAAAAGGATTTTACCATTCGTTGGCCCGTAACCGTAGTCTACATGTCCACAGGCAGTTGTCATCGTTGATTTATACCTCGCGTAAATTTTGCTGGGTTTTCACGTATTTTAAATGCCTGCGTCAATGATTTGGGGATTTTGCATTAATCGGCGAAATAAAACAAGACATTTGAAAAGTAATATGTAGGCATATTACTGGGTAAAAAATGCAAAAAAGTATTTGTCTTAATTATAAATAATGAATGTCTTTTATACTTTAATGATATTTATATCAAAAAATGGTTTGCAAACTAGCTCGACTTAACCAAATAAGTATATCGCAGCTGATTAGTGAAAATTTTCGAGTTTTATTTTATGTTATACTTTATTACCGGGTTTTGCCTAACGAGTTCACAGAAAAACTGAACATATTTCTAAATCCAACTCATGTATTAACGTATTTAATTTTGTTATATTTATAATTGTCTGACTGTTGTAGCATGTAGCATGAAAGACGGTAAGTGAGGCTGGATACATGTATTTTAAAGAGAACAACGCGACTAGGTCTCAGCATGGCCCGTAGGCCAGCTCACACGTACAAAGACCAGATAAATCCAAGTGACCGTCGAACATCAGGCAGTCACATAAACAAAGCATTACACTGCACTTCTCTTCTTCTGAGCTACTTTCTTGGCAACTTTCTTGACGCACCTTCCGTGCCGGCCATCAAAACACAAACGGTGTTACAAAATCCGCGCCAACCAGTAACTAAGATGAGACTGAGGAACGCTATTTGTTCTTTTCAGCAGCTTTAACTAGATCCAAAGTTAGGTTCGGTTTGACAGCCAGATTTGGGACTTCCAGGATTAAACGGTGGAACTCTGGTCTAAAACAGATATTTGACAAGGAAAACGGGATAAGCTACTGTCCCTTATAGAGGGAGAACTGTAGTGTCATTTTTTAGGAAAATTCCGACACGAAAATTCCTTAGATGGTTCATGGCGGTGTTGCTTCAAAGGTCACTAGCTTGTTTGTGGAAAACGGGAATAGAGTGAAGCAAAATACAGGCGTTAGTCTCGGCCCTTCCGTTGTGAGGGGTTTAGAGGGTATCCGCCATCGATGGAAATGCGCCACTTCTAGACGGTATGTACATGCAATAAATGGTAGGTACTGGGATGGATGTCTTTGGAAAAATGTTCGGGTCGCCTTCTGCTGCCACCAGTGTAGCGTCCCGAGATTTCTCACTGAGTGGAAGAAGGCAGCAAGTGAGGCTGGACTCATGCATTCCAAGGAGAATAAAGCAACTGAGCCTGAGCATGACTCGAAGGCCAATCCACGCGCGCAAGGGTCAGATTAATCCTAAATTGATCGCCAAACGTCAGGTACTCACATAAACAAAACATTACATAGCGCTTTGAGACCTTTCAGCAAAAAAGGTTACTAGGTGGAGAGAGCTTGGGCTTTGGCATGGCCCAAAATCCAGACGCCGCTCCCAAAAGCAAGACAAATACCAAAGTAACCGCCAAATACATTTAATTCCACGAAGAGTTCTTTGCAGTTAGTTAACTTGCCACTGCAGCATCCGTTAATGCGCATCCTTGAAAAGAAGAGGAAAATGAAGCATCATTTACGATGTTGCTAGTGGTACTTGGTGGCTTTTACTTTGGAACGAAACTGGAGTAATCCTCTTTAAAACCTTCGTAAAGGTTTGTTCGTTCGGATTTTCATTACCTACAATCCACCCTTTCATTATCTTTAACTGATATGCACACCTCGCTTAGCTATCCTAATAGTGGGATTTTTTAATGATCGCTATCTGTCTAGAGGCATCTGTACTAGTCGAGCATGGGGTCATGAATATGTGGACTAAGAATTGTTTTTCAAAAAGGAGCAATGTCTGTAGGTTCTTTTACACCTACTTCTGGGTCCTAAACTTCCTTTTCATAAGTTTAAAGCCCCTCTGAGAGGGTTTCACCGGGCGGCTCCAAAAGTTGGGAGCTCAATGGGGTCGATGCACCGCCTCACTAGTCAAAAGAACACTGCCTCCTCCCTGCAAAACCAAATCAAGCAACCAACATCGGTGGACAAGCGACGTTACCAGTGGGTTGTCTTCCTTTTACATCTGACGCATATGGAAACTTGATAGCCCTTTGTTGTGTTTACAATATTCAGCTTTATGCTTTTAATCTCTCCTATTTACATTGGAAGGCGGTGCTTTTGAATATATGCAAATCTGGTACAAAGGGTTTCTAGGTCTTTTTTTTTTATTAACCATGGCAGAAGCTTCGAGTATTAAATGTCGAAATTAATATACGTTAGTAGCAAATGTCAAATGTCCTCATTTAAAATGAAAAAACGTTGCAATGATCAACCTCGCCGTAGCAGTTTTCCGCGATATTTTAGGTTTTGTTTCCACTTGTGAGTATACCGTACTGATAAGTTGGATATAATTTCTTGGTTACAATAGACTCAGCTTCCTCAGGAAGATGGGACAAAGGAAGAGATCAACAAATGTTAAAATTTATTTATTATTTCTAACATGAGTACGACATATAAGAGAGAAGAAGACAACACAAATCACAAATAAATAAGACCCAGACCAAGGATGTTAGCTTCACCATTCTCACTAGTCTTCAATCGAAGTAGTAGCCCCAATGAGCCATTGTATTGGTGAAGGGTCGATGAATGTAGTCGGACGAATTCATGTATGTCTTGATGGCTGGAATGCTCTGGAGTGTTAAAAAGGTGGAGTGTATCAACGTGTCCATTTCCCTCTGAGTTGAGTGCAAGTGGTCAAGGGATCTTAATTACCTCAAAGCGAACTATGTAGGCTCTCAGATTGTCAAAGTTGTCCAGGCATTGTGGATCGTAGGTTTTGAGAACAATAAGCAAATCGTAAATGTTAAAGTCCGGGTAGTTAACCTAAGGTCGGGGGAAGGAAAGGTCCTTGTAAAGCTAACAAAATGAGCGCGACAAATTAGATTAGCGAAAAGTTTAAAACTGTTGAGTTATTTAGGTTGCGTAAAAGAGATTGGGGAAAGCATTAGTTTTCAGCATTTGATAGGTAATTGGTGTCACATGTGCGACAGGAGGAGTGATCACGTCGCAGCGACAGTTAAGGAAATTTGATAGTGCACCTTACCATTGAGATAAACAAAGGGTATGATCAGCTGGCAAAATTCTCCGAGATCAAAAAATACAAGAATAGGTGATTTAAGTGCTATAAATAAGTGGGGACGCAAACAAGCTGTAGTGCGTTTGCAACTAAAATACCACTTTGTCACTTATCCTCCATATAAAATGCTTTGCTTTGATGCAAAAATGAAATTGCCTTGCATTAAAAACAAAATTATCGTTTCTGCCAGCTGAGAAGGTACAGATTTACGGCATCGCATATGAAAGGTTGGGAGTAAGAGTGTATCTGCAACTCATAATTCCTTTTTGCGAAGGCATGGGTGCGGTTAAAAGAGGTCCATTTTCCATTACGTGCCCTTCCTCCCCCTTCCTTCATCTCCTCGTATTAGAGCATGCCCCACCCAGTCGACTAAGGGTGCAATACCACTGTTTTTTTAAACATTAGCAAAAAATAATTCAAAAATTTACTTACAAAATGTTGAAGATTTACTTATTACAAGTGCCTATTTTACTGGTTGTTTCGTTTGATGAAGCGTATCCATCCAAAAAAATTTGATTTGTTCCATCTTTAATTAAAAACTTAATCGGAATTTCATATCTCAAATTATTATATATATCGGTTAAAAAATTACTGTGCCCATCTAATTTGCATTTTTTTTATATAGATCCCTTCTTCGCACGTTTAAATGTTTCATTTAATCCAGTCTTAAGTTTGATGGCTATTCGAGAGTCCCTCAACAGGCTCGTTCCTATCTAGTTGGTATTGAGCTTTCATTAGACGGCACTATTTTTTCAGTCAACAGCAATTACACTCAAAATTTACAGCTTTTTCGGGGATGCAAGATGACTGAAGTCATCATTTTGAACTTCTGATAGGCCACTCTACTAACTTCAAATGATTCTCGAATACTTGCATCGTCTACAACTCCTTTTGAGATCGTTATGTCCAAGGTACGTTATGCATGCTTTTTGCATTTAAGAATTGGTTAAGTGCACAATGATTTGAAAACTTCCTTCGACTTGTTTTAAATTTCAGAAAGCATTTTGTACGGCCGGTTGCTCAGTCCCCAAATAATAGGCATAAATGGAGACATTCCGGGATGCTTTACTGTAAAATTTATTTGATGAAACAAAGAAACATAGAGACATTCTACTTGATATTACACTCTAAGTACGTTAGGATGTCTTGTACAGTTCCCCACTGACTAAGACCTACTGAAGGTCTGACGGCGCAGTGAAAAATGGCACCCTTTCCCTTATGTGACTGCTTGTTTTGTGCCAATGAGGCAAAAGTGGAGGTGGTTTGGTATTATCTGCACAGACACCCATGACCGTCAGCTTCTCAGCTTTAGGCTTTTTGTGTTCACGTGCACTTTTCATGTTTTATCGTTTCTAATTAAGACAGCCAGCCAGGATTCTTACCAATAGTGGACTGTTTAACTTTGGTAAAAAGTCGTTATTTTTGGCATGAAGACTAGATCTAGTTTTTGCACGTCCCATCATTTATACAAATTGTGCTGTGTTTAACACACTTTTCTTACGGGCGTTTATTATAGTAAATATTTATGCACATAAGAATTTTACTCACCCGGTCACCAGAAAAGAATTTCTTGCCTCCCAGGTAGTCGGACAGACTTTTTATCTCGTTGGGCAGATTTTTCATGTACTCCACCTTGTTCCTTTCCTGCAGTTCGATGAGCTCTATGACGCTACTTTGACAAGGTTGGCAAGTTGTGCAAGCGTATGTGCAAGGCTCGCTTACGTAATCGGGTCCAAACGTGAGGCGATAGAAGCTGTTACGAATGTCCATCGCGGCTTGATGAACCATCAAAAGTGAGGCTCTCTCTTCTGGAGTCTTTGGAACTTTCCAAAATGATAGGTTAAAAGGACTATTTATTTTTACCAAAATTGTTAAAAATAATTTTTAATAAATATTACTCCCCTTTTACTCCACACATAACTTGGTATCCTTTTACAAGAATCTTAAGCAAATTTGTTTCAAAATACCACAGGATTTTGTGAAGCTACAAATCGACTCACGCATCTTGTGCTTATCAGCAATAAACACTAAAATGGCACTCGATTGGGTCAACTTGAAGGATCCATCGATATAATATGGAAGCTGAATTCACAAATTTTGTAACCCAATTGGGACACCTACATTAGGAAAGTCAAGACCAAGTTTGTTTTTCCTTGACAGCCATTGTTCCCTAGAAAAATCAGGTGCTATAAATTAATGCAAGTGAACTCTCTGAAAACCATACCTGGACCAGCAGTATAAAATTCCTGTTCGAAGTTTTCTCCACAGTAGATGAGCAGCAGTCGAATTTGCTGACCGAGCTGTGAGAAAGTACTAAGAGTTAGGCTGTGGTAAAGTTTATATGCTTGTTTGGAATTTGCTGGGCAGACAATGCAAATACTTGCTGTTTTATATTACTATAAACATGTGTTCATGTATGCGTGTAAACATATCTTAACGTTGCTACTCTGAGCGAACATCAATAACCCACTGAAGATATCTGGCCCTGACTGCATAAAAGCGCAATGTTTTAAAGGAACTAACCCCGCGACTTTTCCAATAGCCTAGAATGGGTGTCATTGATTGGGACCATCGTCATCCTCGGCGCTTAAATACGCACGCTTTACAAGGTCGCTCGAGCTGGTAAATTATAACACTTAATGACTCGAGCTCCGGAAGCACTTTTGGTGGAAAATAATTATAAGGTGGTTTTATTGAGTGGATATCAACCTTATCGAGGGTATGCGATTTGCGTTAATTATCAATTTACTTAAATTCACTCGAGACGCTTTAACCCATGTAACCGTTATGATGCTTACAAAATTGTTTTCGACTTATAAGGTGCTAGAAAGAGTTATTGTCTTTATCGTAAGGTAGGTTTTCATTTGGTCTAAGTATACATGGATTTCGCTAATTATGAATACAAAAACAGAATGTGGCTAAGAAGACCGCTTCTCATTATGTAAGGTCTTGGGACTACAAACTAAGCCATCGGAAAAGACTCTAAGTTGAGAATTAGTACATGCATTCAATGCGAGCAGGTCATAGTTTGGCTCATGACATGGCCCGAATACCCGGGTCATGAACAAGGCAATTGAACAAGGCAACTACCAAAACATCCGCCGGACGTGCTTGTGGTCGCGTAGGCAAACCGCTGCGCCTCCGGTCGGTTTTTTGTGTGAGTACCTTTGGTTCCAAATCCATTCTTTAATATAAGTACATCAGCTATTGTCATCATTCGATCAGCGGAATTTCGATATCATTTGTTATTACACAGACGGTTCGTCATGTAATGCTTAGTTCATGTGGCCAGATGACGTTTGGCTGTCACTTTAGGGTTTGTCTGACTCTTGTACACGTGATCTGACCTTCGGGCCATGCTCAGGCCCATTTGCTTTGTCCTCTTTGGAATACACGTATTCGGCTTCATTTGATTCCTTCTTCCACCCGGTGCGAAGTCTTAAAACGTTACACACGGATCTTCAAACAAATAGGTCACTTAAAACTAGTTGTGACGCATAAGTCACAAAGTCGGCTTTGCATTTTTGAGGCATAGACTCCAAAGATTTTATGCTGACATCTTTGGTCATAGACGTTACCACTCCCTTAATTTTTTGTGAAATATTTAGACTGTGTAGATATTTACACTGACGTCACAAAGTTATTTGAGAGGTATTCATTATACTACCCACTAAGGTTTTAGCTCGTTTCAAGGCTCCCATCATTCCCATTAAAATCGAACACTTTGGGGAAAAAGTTACAATTTCATGATCATAGTCTAATTTCGGCCTCTGTCCCATGAGGCCTTCGGAGAAAAGTAAGGCCGACTTTTGAACTCCTCTGTTGCTAAGTAGACCTTCACTCTTTGCAAGCCCTGAAATGTTCAGTAATACTTTGGAAGTAGGCAAGATGGTGGCCACGTTTCATGACTACTAATTGGTAAGTAAATATCACCTTAAAACGCAGCATAAAGTTCTCCAAATTTTCAAATTGCTTCAGACAATCAGGTGCAAACGTCACCAACATGTCAAGTAGATCGTACAAATTGAAGTCGGGGTAGTTTGGCTAAAGAGACATCAATTCGTTAAAAAAAGCAAATCACTAATCGTGTTTTGGTGTGTCTCGCTTTATATGGGTCTCGTAATGCGATGGCAATTTCGTGGCCGTACTTCGTACCCCACACATGTGGCATTAGCCCTGGTTTAGAAGTAAACGCTCTTCCTTACTGCTTGAAAGCGTTGCCACCTTAAGGCTGATGTCTACCCCAACAAAAGCAGGCTATTAAAACCAAAATTCTTGAAAGTTTACCATACTACTTAAATTAATATATAAGTAGGAAACACGGTTCTGGTTGTTTGTGTAGTAAATCGCATTTAAGAGAGCGTTTAGTAACTGAGCTCAGACAGCGTTCTTGACATTAATAAGCCCCTAAAGCGCACGATTTGTGCTAAGAGCTATGCGCATAAGCCACAATAAGACTACGGGAAGACAAAAATCCGTAGCTGCCTCTCAACTTCAACAGTCGCGAAGCTAGGCTAGTCGAGCTTTAAGGTTGGTTGATCCAAATAGACGCTTTCAATACGCAATGAGGTAATGAAAGTCGAAAGTGTGCGCAAATGTGCATGAAAATGTATGCTTTTGGGATACGCTTTAAGCCAAAAGCACACAAGCTTTGCAATGTTATCGGACCCGCTGTCAGAGTGGTGGATTTTCCTACTAAAAACAATTTCTTGTATAAGTTTTTTGGCATTCCGATTTACATTTACGACTTCTAAAGTTATCTACTTCTAGAATAGACTTAAAAGAAGCAATTTTACGTCATCTGACCTTTCTTCCTGAAATCCAATTCCTATTTCCCATTGTGGCGGAGAGTCGGTGCAGCCTTTTGTGGATTGTGCGTAGACTGTGTGATTTTTTGGTCTCCTAGTATTTTTTTAGGTAAAAAGGGGCAAAACGAGTAAGGTTAGATGTATATGCGTTAAGAGCAAAGTAAATTCGCCAGCTACTCGCTTACCCACTCTCTGTCATGGCAGAGTTCTACAAAATTTCTCCTCACTTGATCAATGTCCTCCTGCTTCTGAAGCAGTCGGAACCTGGCTTGGCTATCCACAGGCACTAAAATTTCGAGGCAAGGAAAAGTTAAACAGGAGAAGGGGAGGATTGGAAGAGGCTTTAAACGTCACTACAGAAGTATTCTTCAAGTCTAGTAATAATGCTTCGCCAAGAGTATGGCTAGCTTACGAAATCTAGGAAGATGAATTAGTATTTTACGTTTAGATGGTGGAGAGGCGACAACCCGTGAATGAAATTCGGCATAGCGACAATTGTCACTGCTCATCAAGCTCTTCAAATTAAATTCTAAACTATTTTGCCTAATAAGCCTACTTAAATTGTTATAAGTAGCAGTCATCGGACCTTGATTTGTCTAAACATCCCGGTTGCTTAAACCAATGTCATTGGGATTATTTAACTTCATTCACGCTTGAAACGGTAGTCTAGTGTGGATAGGACCGTTTTCTTGCAAAGAGGATAAAGTCGAGACGACTAAACTGCAAACCTTATTGTTTTCCTTATGAATCCAACTTACAGAACCTTATATTGCCTTTTCGTGCTTCATTCTCGTGCAGTCTAGGGAAGAGCAAAACTTATCTTCCTACAACTCACACAAGTTGTGCTTCTTAGCGATGTGCTCCAAAATTGGCACAGTTCCACAGAGCCTAACACTCTCCTCGATCCAGTAGGGCAACTAAATAGGGCAAACAGGAATCAAAAAGATAATATTGCTACCTCGAGATCAGCCATTTCTGCGGATTGCTTCCTGTTTTCCCACTGCGACGTTGAGTAGTCAGGACCTAAAGCAGCACATAATTTGCAATTTTTTCGCTGTAAGAGAGGATCTTTTAAGTTGCTTAGTCAATGAGAAATTTATGCTCGCATCTATGTAATTCATATTCCTTTCCCTACTATGCTTTGAAAGTGTGGTCGTGAGTTCATCTGCAGGTGTGATCATCGAAAGTTTGCTCACTACTACCTTCCATGTGGAACTCTCGCACCTTGAAATCACCGTCGCAGCAAGTAGGCGCTGTCCAGGCATATCCACTTTCTCCTGATGGTGAGTTTTTCGTTGCGGCGAGTAAATTGTATTCGTACACTTTTCCCCCCAAGACAAGGCTTCTTAACATTTAAAGCACTCGCAATTGTTATGCTAATGGTCTTGAGCGCCTAAATAATGTCGATCGTGTTGGAATACTGATTTTAGGCATTTCTGGGGTGTCTGAGTTAAGCCCAACGCCTAAGCTCATCAAATGTGACCAGATGTTGCCTTACTTGGGCCATATTCGTAGAGCTCCTCCTTGTAGTCCTCCGCAAGGTGGTGACAGAAGAGTCGAATAGCTTCGGCCCCCTAAAATGTGCACAACGTCAAAGCGCTGCCTCAACACAGCAAAATCTGGCGTGTTGAAGATTTTAAGCTAATTAATCATCTGCGATACAAACTTCCCTTCCCGACAGCGATTATGCGTCTTACATGTGTGAGACAAAAACAGACTTCCTTAAAGATGTCTTTATGAAAAGTAACACCAATTGTGTGTCCTCTGATAGCGTCAAAACAATGTCTTGTTGAATAAAAGACGGCACAACCGATAGGAAATGCGACGAGGGTTAAGGTAGAAAGCAATCAAACTTGTAAAAATGTTAAAACTGTATTTGATGACACATTATTGGTGTTCACTGAGTGCCTTATGTGGCAGAATCCTCATGTCAGCTTAAAATCACCTTCTTGTGTTGACTTTCGACAAAAACTAAAAGTAAAGCTCTTACAGAATTAGGATAAAGCCGCTTCATTCTTCAGAGGAAGGACTAGGGTTTTCCATGATAAATAGAGCTGTGCTTAGAGGATCATCATTCTCAGCCTTTGTGCCTCCCTTTGAAATATTTTAGTAGCAGGCAATGTGGTGGAATTAAATTTAACCCTATTTTCCATGATATTTAGTCTTCATTTTGCAGAAGTGGAACTACCAAGCCGGATAAAAGGGGCCATAAAATCTGCTGGTAATAAAAAGAATCAAAATAGTCCAATTTCTGATCAATTTTAGATTAAGAGTAGCCCAAGTATCTGCTGCTTACTGCTTATGTCGCCTAAAATTCGTGATTTCGCTCTTTGAGTGTTAAAATTCCGATCATTCTGGCTTGAAAATTTACATCTACTTATTTAATTTTAGTAAAGTGTTTCATTTATTGATAAAATTCACCTTTTCCACATTTGGTTCTGATTTGCATCTCGGTTTAAAATGCCGAAAAGCCTCTGCCCTAGACACTTATCGATGAAAGAACTTAATTTAGCCCAGCCGCTTATGTTTTTTTTGCATCCAAACTAAAGTGTATGCAATTTGCATTAACTCATAAGGCGGAAATAGACTCTCGAATCTGCGCAACCACCGCGTTTGCATACAAGGTGGTTCCATGCAGCCAACTCGTTTGCTTCCGAATTAAAAAGTCAAGCAGAAGGAAGTCTTGGTCCTGTAGTAACCGTAACTAGGAAGTTGGGCACAAAACATAAATCATACTTCCAGTGCAACACCAAACTCCGTACAAAGTAAGAGGATGATTAAATGCCTCCTGGAATGCATCTTCTAATAATTGTATCAAGCAAAACTGTGATAATTGAAATTCTCTTTTTCACGGATCCCAATCCGCTAGTGAGGAAGGAATTCATTTATTAACCACACTCATGTGTGCGAGGGTGTCTACAATATTTGGTGCAGAAATTAGGGCGGGTTGTCAGCGAAAGAGGAGGCTTGCGAGGAGCACCGGCTACTTGGGGCTGATTGGAACTGGAGAGGCGTCTGTGATTGTGACTTATTAATACAACCATCAGACAATTTTTTCGGACACCTCAAGAATTAAAATCCTACCTCACGAATATTCCAATGTCCTAATCTTGGTTGTTTCAGTATAGAGGCTGTGGCTAGCAACAGCGTTGGGGGTTCCAACTCCTCAACGATTGGTGTCTTCTTTGGCGATGGCGGTGTTGATGGCAAAGGTGTTGAAGCCGGTGTCAGATGGGATGAAGGTGGAGAGAGAAGGGCGCCATTTAATTCAGTAACTCTCGGAATAGACGACGTGGATGACATCGGTGGTGATGGTGGGGGTGTCGGCGGTGGCGTCAGTGGTACAGAAGATGCCGTACGCAGTGACAAAGTTGAAGCAGACACCATTGGTTTCAGGAGCATCAATGGAGGTCCAACAAAGTCGTCTATGTACTCCAGTTCCGGTGCTGTGGGTTCTACATCAAACACCGTGTCAGCCTCGTTTACCGCCTTGCTATCATCTTTTTTTAACTCGTACTCCTCATAGCAACAGCAACAACAACAGCTATCGCAGAAGGACATGTTCACATTGTTGGTGGTGCTGATAAATCCGCACTTATAAACGACCCTGCCTCTCTCCATCAACGTGTTGCTCCCAGTTCTCGCGTCGCGGATCACAAAGTATAAGCTGGTTGGCAATTGCCTTGCACTCTGGTACTTTTCAAGGCCATCCCTTTTCTTTGCGACCCCATTTTAGGCACATACTAATAAAATTAACAGATTTGAGGGTCCTTTTGGGTGTTGGCAGGGTTGGTGGCAAAATATCCCCAGTTCTGGCGATCAACACAGGCCAGAGCCTCATAACTAATCAGTTTTAATTGCTCCGCCTTCCTTATGACTTTTGCACGCCATGAGTGGATGCAGCCCAAACATCCCTGACCTTCGACAGGAATTCTGAGGTGTCACTGGCATTCCTCTGCAAGCTTGCTCAATCCCACGCGGATAACTCAACATTCTCAAAGTATGTTTTGGCCTTAATTAAGTGTTACCTTTTTAAAAGTCACGCATCAACTGCTGTGACCTTCAATCGCAGCATAGTATTTCAAGGTTGCATCACGGTGCGATAGTAATAGGAGGGTTAGGCAGGAGCAAAGCCGGTCATTCAGTCATCCTTTAACCGCCTCCACCGGTGTTGCAGTTGTGTAGAAAGAGCCTACAGGACCTTCAGCAACAATTTTGAATGCCAAGCTCAAGACGACAGAATTGATCGAAAACAGATCCACGATCGAAGCCGTAACTAATGTTGCTCTTTGAGAGGGGATGCCATCATCGCCTGAAACCATTTTTTCCATGCCTACCTTCCTGACAAACTTATACAAACACGCGCCAACTTGTTCCGAGTTGCTATCCAGGTCAGGTTGGCCAGTAAACAACAGTAGTTAAACTGAGTAGGCAACCTCCTACGTTCTGACTCACAATGAAGCAGTCATTATACTCTCGACGCCAGACTGTCACGCAGGAACGCCCTCCCGCCCTCCCCCTTCCATCTCAATTACTCATTTACGTCTGCAACTCAGACGTCAACTTCAAGGTCTTAGTTTCTCTTCCACTCTAACAAAAAAAAACCCATTTTAAAAAAATGCCACTGTTGAATATAGCATTGCTAACCATAAGGCTCAAAAACTGTGTCAACGCAATGCCTGTCATCAAATCAATGTGTATCGAGTTGACTACTTCTTACTTCGTTAGTAGTATAACTCACTAAAAGTCAATCTCCAGCACGGGGTTAATTTTAGTCATAACCGCTTCCAACAGTGGCAGTAATCTCAAGCATAACACCTTAAAAGCGGCTATTATTTAGATATGTTACTGTGAAGACGTTTGACCCCTGCACTGCCTTGCGGCTCACTTTTTTTTAAAAAAACGTTATACTACGGTTAGCGTCAAGCTTCAAGTCACGCATTAGTGGAATCGTCGTTAAGTCCGGAGCTCTCACTTACCACAGCCAAGAGTGTAACAAACTACTCTTTCTTTTCAGGGGGTCTCCTGATAAGAGAAGCTGGTTGGTCACCGTGGCGTAGTCGTTGGGGTGGAAAAAGCGCCCATCAATCAACCAACCAACCTCGCCAAATATGGAATCGCTTAAATCTACAAATTTTATTCTAGATGTAAAATTACATGTTTCATTGGATCTGGAGCTTATTCCTGGGACGAAAAATGTACCAGCCACTGCCATGAGAGACGGGTTTGGCATGTGCTTGGCTTTACATTAATTTGATATAGCAGAAGAGTGAAGTGAAGTGTCCACTACTAGCTGAGGTGAGGTTCTAGCTCGAAGGCGGATATCTGGTAATGCAAGCCTACCTGGGCGGTCAGATTGGCTTCATTTTTTACGCTTCCACCTCCTCAATTCCTTCCACATCGTTTTGTTTGCATTCTCCTCCCGCAGTTTTG
Source organism: Hydatigera taeniaeformis (assembly GCA_900622495.1). Taxonomy (NCBI): domain Eukaryota; kingdom Metazoa; phylum Platyhelminthes; class Cestoda; order Cyclophyllidea; family Taeniidae; genus Hydatigera; species Hydatigera taeniaeformis. The sequence goes on along the minus strand of UYWX01020400.1, from coordinate 67,274 downwards.
GAACACCTCGAGTCGTCTCAACGGCTAACAAACTTTACTTTTCCTCGCCCCTGTCCCCCTTGCAATGCAGACACCATGAGGGGGTTAAAAATGGCAGCACATTGAATTCCATCGAAAATAGTGAGGAAGTGCCCGCTCAACTATGCAAGAGAACCGAAGCAGCTTAGTGAATTCCTCTAAGTTTCGCCCTCGTCCTCACTCCAGCGTGGCGTTTTATAGGGGCACCATGCCAAGAAATCCAAATTACTTGGTTTAGACGCATTTTAGGCCTTAAAGGTGGCAATGCTAAAGCGGCAAAAATTTCAATTTTTACACTGGATTTTAACTGATCTTGACCTTTGATGCGGCAGTGAAAGTAATGCCGCTTTGGCAATTGAACATTTTTTTTAGTTCACAAGTAAAGAAGGATTCATTTCTTACTTAAGCATGAGACTAAACGCATGCCGAAAATAAAATTAGCAAAAGTTGGACATTTTGGAGTGTATGAGGGGTACTTTTGAGCCATTGCTACGCTCTATGAGACGGAGTTTGCAGACTATGGCATTGAAGTCACTACAGCTAAAATTTCTCAAAGTCTCGGGTTCCTAGTTCGCAAATTAGGTGAAAGAGATTGGGTTGAACCGATTTACTGCAGCCTACTTTCAAATCCCTCATCGACCTCGGAAGCATAATACAGCACTTCGACGACCTGCTCGAGTCGCCGTTTCGACATCAGGAGCACTGATGACTCCGCTTTGTGTTTCTACCGAGAGACAGAAGCTACAAGCCATGGCGGTAGACAACCGATAGGGTTGTTGTGCTTTTGTGTTCCACATTCAATAAGACAGCATTCACTCACTTAGCGTAGTTGATTGTTGAATGTCTTTCCTACGACACCGACATCGTATTAGTGATCGTTGAGGGAGATTGACTAAGGGGATCACCAAAGGAACCAGCGTCTGTGCCTTCTTTTGTTTACTGTTCCGGATTTCTAAGTTTGGTTTTACTCAACCTTGGATTTCCTCTTTCATTCTAATGTCCTGCGGGCTGGCACATCAACCTACCTGCATGTTGACAATGCAAATTTTTCAAAGAGCTTCTAACCCACAACAGTGATTCCTTTTGAAAAAAAGTGGTGCTGCCATCTTTTGGGTGACAAGAGAACATGCATACATACATCTTTGATTTTTCTCATACTTAAGCATAAACGCAAATTCCTCCCCTTGAAATAATCTTCAATTTCAGGAGGAGGAAACTATCAAATGACTGCACAAATATAAATGAACACTGCAATTTTAACTTAAAGCAGCCAAGTCTTGAATGAAGGTTGTCCGAGCTTAAAATATTTTGCTCATGGCAGAGTCCGCCATTAAGCAAATCCGAATGACCTTAATTCTGTGCAACCTCCTACCAAACCTGAAGCCTTGGTTACGTACGTAACAAGGGCGCAGTGGACCTACGGTTGGTGCAGTCTCGGCGACGAACTGATACTGAGACCCAGTTGATTTAAAACAATTTTCGAGCGTTAGACATACGCCAATCAATCATATGAATTGCTTGGACGTGGCTAAGACTCAAAACCTCAAAAGATTGCCTAGAGTTGCAAGCGTCTTCACCGATAAAAATCAGGCCAATCAAGGAGCTGAATTTCTAACCAATAAGATTGGATGAAATAAGTCCCCCACAAACTCGTACATTCTGATCAGAAAAGCGCGTTATAACATAAACCCTTAAAACTATACCAATCGCTTTATCCACCCTCCTCCGAATGCAAATCCCAAGTGGTGCTCCATAGCAGCATGCTATTGAACTTAATCTCTCAACATCAGCAGTACACCCGCGTCAACTACAGCTTCAATTAATGGTGCATAGAAAGGAGTCAGGACTTACAACTTTTAAACTTTAAACAATTCACTTTGGAGTTGCAGACATTTATACCAGTCATTAGTCTTGCCAATTCAGTCAACATCCTTTCAAATAACAGAATCATTAAAAATTAACCAATCGGGGCGCTGAATCCTCCACCAATTAGAATGCCGAGTTAACACCTGCAATGGTGTACTCAACTTCCGACTGGTCAATGGGCTGACCAAAATGCCCAATAAGCAAACACGCTTTTAACGATAGCACATCCACTTCCAACAAGATATCAACCTGCATTGTTTAAAAAACCCATCCTTTTTTAGACCTTTTCTGTGTAGTGTACAGGTATCTGCAAATGCGTCTAGAGTACATCAGACGACTTCAACTTACTATTATTCTCTAATAAAGTAAATTATAACGCATCAAAAAATCAACATCGCTTTTCACCAGGGCGTACAAAAAAAAGCTCCTCCCTTCTTCCAAAGCGGCGACAAACTTACACCAAAGAATCCCCATTACTATTCGACCGTTTGGAAGAGGAAGACGACAGGACTGCTGACAGATAGCTCGACGGTAAGAGGAAGCCTGTTTTCTTGTGACTTCGCAGTGATGAACTAATGACAAATCCTAACAACCCATGAATCACCCTCGAGAAGAAATAGAAAAGTAAACCACAGAATTGAGAAGAAAATGGAGACTGGTGCGTTCATTTGAGGGGCCTCTCATTGCTCACCAATGAACTGTAATATATCTATATGCCAAATGAGGCTCGACAGTTGCTTCCACTCACGAGCATTCAAAGGCCCAAGTGTCTTATAAGTTGTCGAAATTTTGTCCAAATAACCCCACAGGAGTTACGCATTGACCTCCGGTTGGGCCTGTGTTGACGGCACCCGCCACAGACGAACCCTCCGTGCAGATCACAAGGCTATGCTGAAATCATCACCGATTATTCATCTTGATAGGTAAAACATTCAGCCAGACTGAAATCCAGATGAAATCAGTGGAAATTGTGTACTTCAAATGGGTGTTTTACAGTAATATTAAAGCAACACACCGCGAAGACAAAAGATCTCACTCATTACCAAACTGTGAATTCTCCCAAAAAGGACGACTAGGAAAATATCACAAGCTTGACAATTAACCTGCTTTGATTATATTTGCTAGCTGTCAATCAAAAGACTGCTTGCCACGTTCTGTCCCTCTGAAAATTACTATTTCATCACGAGTTTGGCGTGCCTTAAATTGTGCACGCTCAGAGAGATGAAATATGACGAAAAGGTGGGCGATGATCCGACGCTTCACATTTGTTGGGCGCTTGAAAAAATTCAGAAGTATGCGAGTTATTAGGCACATAAATTTGTGGGAATGAGAGGATATAAATTACAACGATAACACCAACAGATGGGAGAAGGAGAGTAATGAAAAAAAGATGAGTTAAGAAGCGGTATCTGAGGGGCCAGGGATGGGTGAGGGGATAGGCGAGTTCCATGCTGCACTACTGCCTCGAGGGCGCGTATGATATTTGTACCCATGAAAGAGCTCCGCATCATCAAAATGGACGTTCTCTGCGGGTCGAAATACCTTCCGCCAGGAAATATCACCTCGATATACGCGAGACACCCAGAATATCAAATCCGAACTACCTGTAAACCATCACAGCTCGCATAATAAGTACCTTTGGCGACTAGAATTATTTGATCCTTCTAGAGCCAATGTAACGCTTCTACGTATCCATACAATCATCCCAAGCAGTTACTAACTGTTCGACAAACCCAATGGATTCCTGCTATGGATAACATGTACAAAAAACTGACTACCCTTACTAGCATAACGAAATTGTGGTATAACAACCACTTACCATCCTTGGCCCACTTGGGAATGGCTCTCCTCCTGTACCTTACTTCATCGTCTGAATCAGATTCGTAGTCGGAAAGGAGACCGGTTAGATCGTAGGAGACAGGAGACCTTCGGGAAGGAGGACAAGGATCAAGTCAAGGTGGGAAGGGATGTAGGGATGCGGAAAGGAAGAGCAACCATTTACCCATCGGGAGCAGATGGTGGTGGTTGTGAGGGTGGCGCCGGCGGATTGTGCAGTGGCTGCGATTCATTAACCTCGGTGGATCGAAGTGGAAGCGGTGGTGGTGGTGGAGCAACCTTGGCGAGATCAAAGTTTTTCATGTAATTGGCGTTGTTGGTGGTGGTTGTGACTGATAAAGCCGTAGATGTGTTGGTGGGAAGTGATGAGAGGGGCAAATGCTTAATCAACTGACTCGCGTGCTGGTGGTTGGCAAAGGTTGCCGTCTTCGGTGGTGGTACCTTAACCTTCATCACAACCTAAAAAGTATAGAAATTAGCTTAAAGCAGTAAAGACTTCCTGAGAGAGCTTGTACACAAGTCATTACGTTTTTCAACAGCACTAAAAAAACTTCAAATTAAGTACTACCAACACGGCAGTTGAGAGAATACTTGTTGCAAATAAAATAAGTTCATCGAATTAATTTTGAGTCAATGACACAGCGAAAAAGAGCTAAATTTGGGTCTTGCAATGATTTGTCTAAGGAGAGATACATAATCAATAACATGCAAAAAACTCACTTTTTGCATTTTTAACCTTTCTGCCTCCAATCGTCTTGCCGTGGCAGCTTGTTTCTCCTTGGCTTCACGTTCTGCATTTGCACGTACCGCCATTCGATGCTCATTAGCAGCTTTCACCTTAGCCTTATGCTCCCTAGCTCGCTTCTCCATCAACTCCTGATGTCTTTGTGCACTCTCGGCCAACTTCGCCATCACTCGGTCCCTTCGGTCGTCCTTTGCCACATCTTTTGGCAGCGGTTTCACCGCCGGCTGCATCTGCAGCGGTCCGGTCGTAGGCCCTCGAGACAACGCACCTGCTGCCATGGAGGCGCAAGATCGGTGGGTAGTGCTAATTTCCTTCTCTTCATTCCCTGCATAACATAGACGAGAGATGAAAAGAGATGAAGCAACCAAAGGATAAACCATTGCCAGAAAGGCATAAATTTAAACAGGGGAGTACCAGAAGTATAACGGAAGGAACTAACTACTTTCGTACCCGGGACATTGGTTCTACTGGTGCCGGAGATCTTATTCGACTGTGGTATCGTTGGCAATCGTGACGCAGAGTTAGCAACAGCTGCTGTTGGTTTAGTATGTTTAGCCGCCGAAGCACGGGGAAGCGCTGCGCTTTTAAACTTTCCCATTCCCACCGACGCCTTCGCTGACAGCCGAGATGCACGGGGCTGACGCGGTAAATTTGAATATGTCATATTAGCGGAGGCTATGGTATTAGTATTAGCAGTAATCGAAGCAGTCTTTGAGGCCATGCTCCAACCAAGTCGAGAAAGCCAGGGTTTCGACAATCCCGTTGGCCATGGTGTGTTATGAAATTGTCGTAAGCGACTTCCAGCATAACCCGGAGCGGCTGGTGTAGAGGCGATGTGAGAAGTCGAATTCAAAAGCACTGCTGCAGAAGTGGTAACATCGCCTGTAGTAGTGACTGTTGGGGATATTTTAGGAGGTCGATACAGTGATTTTGAGGAGCGTACCTCCACCACATCATCTTCTTCTTCAGATTCCTCAGTCATTATGCTAAAATTTCCATTCACGACCCTTGAAGAATCGTCATTCGCCCCAGAATCATTCGCTAATATGGAAGCAGCCTCATTCGTAATTACACAAGACTCGGATTCCGGCAATGACTGAGCAGAATGCACTGAATTCGCCACTTTTTTTGAACCAGACACCCTACTCCTTCTCTAAAAATTACCAAAAATGACAACAGGCTGCATATGATTAGGTAACACTATAGACATTAAGATAATGTCGTACTCTGGCGGAACCGTTGGACAGACGTTCGTCCTTGGCAGATGAATCAAAACGACTTTGCTTAGAGGATGGAAGAGAACGCTTTGTGGCAAAAGACGAAGCTCGTACTGAAGACTTCCTTCTCTTACAGCTCTAAGTAAAAATCAATCAGAAGACAGAAAAAAATACCGATGAATCAGGAGATTCCAATTTCAATCTAATTACACTGGTATCCTCCAAGATATGCTGAAATATGACAATCATCGTTCAATAAGAAAAAAAAAAACTATCTCACCGATTTGTGGACCGATTGATTAGCCTCAATAGTGTTCTCAGCTAGTAAAGTAACCTCATCCATGGCATCTCCTTCAATGGATTTTATTTCTGTTGCAGATTGTGAGCATTTATTTCGAAAAGGCTGGGCTGTGTCCAGCTTCGACGCGAGTGCGACGGAAGACTGCTCCTCAAGAACAGGCTGCATCTCCCCATCGAGTTGTCCGGATGACTTCAATAAAAAACGAGATTGAAACTTGAGATTTGAGAATTCAAAGGATACACTATCCTTAAGGATCAAAGACGTACCTGAATCAGGTCACATATTTCAGTAGATGATGTCGACATCGAAACCTTTTGCCTCTTGGATCTTGTACTGTAAGCGGAAGAGCAAACAATCGACTTCGTAGCCCGAGTCTTGCGTTTTTTAGGACAAGATAATACACGCTCCGAATCAATCAACTGCAAGGTACCAGGAACAACGAATTCAGGGATAAGAACATGAATTCGCTGACACAGTTTTGAAATCGTTTTAGATGCTAGAGAATTCAAATCCGAGGAGATCGTCTCAATTTTTCGGTAAAGCTGCCGACTACTCTCTTCAATATCCATTTCTACAACAGGCTTTAAAATTCTACGACCAAGAACGTATGTTCCCACGCGATTAAAACAAATTATGCATTTTATTTATTAGTAAAATGTTGTTTAAGAATAATTTTTTAAAAAACTTTGCTGCGATGTTTTTGGATTCGATAGGTTTTAATCTACTGAAGGTACAATTGTAGAAGTTTTTAATTCGCGGTCACTGAGTCCTGATCGCACGGCACATTAGTTGCAAATAAGGCATAGTTCATTGCATCATTAATAATATAGCTTCTCAAGACCTTTTTACTTTTTGAGGTAGACATTAGGTTAAGTAAAAACGTGCATGTCGCGTTTCGAGACTACTCACTGTGTGGAAGTGTGCAGCAACCGAAGTTGGATACATGCAGTCCAATTAGGACAAAGCAACGGGGCCTCAGCATAATCCGAAGGCCAACCCACAATTACGAGGCCAGACAAGTCCCAAAGTGACCACCGAATGTCATATGGCCTCATAAACAAAGTATTGCAGTGCATTCTAGGGAGGAAAGGAGGATACTGTAGCGTCCCGAGGCTTCCAATGGGGTAGTAGAAGGCATAAGTGAGGCTGAATACATGTATTCCAAAAACAAGAGGAGAAATGTGGCCTGAGCGTGACCCGAAGGCCAGCCCACGTGTACAGGGTCCAAACAAACTCTAAAGTGACCGCCAAACGTCAGATAGTCGCATAAACAAAGCATTACACTGCCCCTCCCTTCTTTTGAGCGACGTCCTCGACGCTCCCCTTTGGTAAACCTCCTGCTCCAGCCATCACAACATATTCGGTGCTACAAGAAAGCATCCACTAGCCAACCGCACCAGTCGACAGACAACGCGAGAGCGAGGAACCGTACCTGATCTTGTCGGCAGCTTCAACTGGGTCTGGAGTTTCGTCCGGTCTGACAACCAGATTCGGGGACCCCTGCATCTGTCGACCATCAATTGCTTCCAGAAATACACGGTGGAACTCTGGTCTACAACAGATATGTTACAGGGATAAGGGGACGGGCCACTGTCCCGTATGCGAGGAGATCCGTTGTGTCATTTCCGACACCTAAACACGGGTTCTGTATGGAAAATTCCCACACGAAACTTTTCCAGATATTTCACGGCGGTGTCGCTTCAGTTGTTAATAGCTTGCTTGTGAAGGGTCCAGAGATCCTCCGTGATCAAGGTAAATGCGCCCCCTTCAATTTACGTCCCTTTTTCGCCTGTATCTTTATCTACTGCACTTCGATAGATAGCCAGACTTCCTTATGCGCATGTATATCTCATGATTGCCAGAATGCGCTTCTTAATCTTGGATTTCTCCCCTAAGAAGCAGAATTCATTTGCGGTCTTGTCTGTTGGTTGGATTACAACCTTCATGTCGTGGAAATAGAGGTTTCGACTTTTCGGCCGAGGGAACCCGATTTTGGAGTATCTGCATGTATTAAACCTGTGCATCATCCGATCGAACCGTTGCTCGTCGGTTTGTTCGCACTGTTCTTTTCCGAAAATGAGTCGGCTAATTGGCAAAGCTTAGCAAGGCAAACATAGGATGTCAGTAAGACAGTGGTGTCTGTTGAGAAGCACATTTTCCCACACACTATTTCGCTTTCAAAAGCACCTTATACCTAAAAGTCGATAATAAGATGTCGGGTTCGCTTTCCGCTACCCCCAGTGTAGCGTCCCGAGGCTTCCAATGGGGTAGTAGAAGGCATAAGTGCGGTTGAATACATGCATTTCGAAAGCAATAGGAGAAATGGGGCCCGAGCGTGGCCCAAAGGCCAGGCACGTGTACGGGGCCTCAGACAAGTCCAAAAGTGACCGCCAAACGTCAGATAGTCACGTAAACAAAGCATTACAGATACAACAAGAATTTTAAGATCCCTATCAAACAAAACCTAAGATACAGATGGTCTTAAAATCAAGATATTGAGCTACACCTCACATTTTTCGGACTACATTGTGAGTGCTGTAACACTTTGTTTATGTGACCACATGACATTTGGCAGTCACTTTAGGATTTGTCTGGCCCTTGTACACGTGGGCTGGCCTTCGGGCCATGCTCAGGCTCATTTGCCCTTCCGTCTTCAGAATACACGTATCTGGCTCCACTTACTGACTTCTTATAACGGCTAGGAAGTCTCGAGACTCTACAAATGCTTCCTCGGCACATGTCCAGTGCCAGCCATCATAACACATCCGATGCTGAAGGGAAGCACTCAATATGCAGCCGCCCCAGTCATCATTCGCCTTGAAACTATGGAGTTGCACTCGACCTCAGGAGCTACAATTGGACCTGGACAGGATTGCGGAGAGAATTCTCTATTAACCAGCAATTGCGGATGCCGGTACAGTGGTCAAAACATATGTTTAGGGCAAAAGACGTGATCAAATCCGGTCCTGTACGTAAGTAAATTCTAAGTTGTGTTATTTCCAATGTCTATAGACTGGTACAACAGGCAGAAACCTGATTAAAACTAATTTAGGTTGTTCACAGCGATGCCGCCTCATTTGTTTTCAGCTTGTCTGCGGAACACGAGGACAAAATTGTGTCCACACCCAGAAACTACTTCTAACACCTCTGTCGTAATATATGACGAAAACAATTAACACTCGAATAGAAGTCGTTAAAAAGCTGAGTTCACTTTTCTCTACCAATATTTTACCACAATAAGGCCTTCCACTATGTAAAAGCGGGCTTTGATTTGGGCTTAATACATATAGTCCGAGCGGATGGGAAAGTGCTCACGCGCACACATGTAAAAAAACCCAAGGAAATAACCGGGTATCACAACCACAACTCATCCTTTTCTTTCGAAAATAACATTAGTTTGACCACCTACACCGACACTAACAAAGATCTCATTCCACATATGAGGCTACAGTAGTCATCCAAATTGACCGCCAAGAGTTATCTTTATGCCCCCTGCAAAAGAAAAACATGATTCAGTTGCGAACATGACTACACAGACCCATCAACTACAGACCTGCGGAGTACACCCCCACACAAACAGCGCAAAAAAATAATAGATCGAAGTTACTCAAGTTTATCAAGCAGCTGCCAATTTTGCTATGACAAGGTCAACCAGATGTCTCTGATGCTCAGGCAGCAGGAGACGTGTGATGCGTGCACCGCCGTCAGCTCCGTTGCCACCAACAGACCCCTCCACGTCTTCTAGCTCCTCGAAGAAACTCGCTTCACAGCCCGCCAGTACCGCCGTCTCCCACACAAGGTGCCCGCAAGCCACCAAGGCAAGTACTACATTCCGAACACGTCCCACCGCTACGCGCTCCTCAAATTCTGTATTGATAGCACCGTTGGCCGAACAAGGCTTCTGAGCCGAAATTGTAGCCCCAAGGCGCGCCCCAAGGTTCATACCACGCTCGGGTCCAATCCATACAAGTCCATTGCATCCAAAGATAACACCGACACATGTATTGCGTGCCGGTTCCTCACTTACGCTTGCCCCACCACCACATGGCACCACTAATTGGTGACGATGGATCTTCTGTCGGCGAATAAGACTGGGAGGCAAACGTAGAACACAGCCTTCGCCCAACCGACCAGTGCGCATACCGGGCATGTGCAGCTGTAAACTGCCATCTCGATAGACCTCGCGCACTTCCGCCACTATCAAGTCACCTTCCTATAGGAAAGTAAAAAATCCCGAATACTAGGTGTCTTACCGCAAAAGAGGCTCAATAACAGAAGAATGCAAAATCTTGGACTCTAAGCCATCTCAGTGGAGAATTTCGACGCTGTGAAATCCGCAGTAGACATTGGATGCTGAAATCTCTCCATCTATCTTAGTCGTTTAACGCATGACCGACAAGCAGTAACAAAAGTTAAAGCGGTCCTTATACCCAACACACGCCACCCAGTTCAAAAGACGGAAGATAAAAGGGCTCGAGAAGAGTGATTCAAAGTGACGAGGTGGAAGAATCCCTACCCTCATGAAGGAGCGCATAGCACGTTCATCGTCCTCCGATTTTCGACGCAGCTCCCCAGTCGGCAATTTGACGTTGGCAAGAGAGAGATTGGCTAGGTGATACGAGTTAACGTCCACCTTCCATCGCTTCTGTTCTACCTACAAATATGTATTCGCCTTTTGGCAAAACCAACTAAGCGAAGCGATGTAAAGACAGAATTGGGATGCATTACCTCAACAATCCGTCCAACAACAGTATCTCCAACGTTACCGGAGTAGCGGGTATTGGGCGGTTCCACGTAGACCAGCTTGTTCACCGACTTCAAACGACCAGCTAATGAGGCGTGCATGGGGAGAACGGATACACTAGTGGAATCATCCTTCACTGCCGACTGCTCCGGTGTGGTTACCTCAGCAACTTCGCTTGAGTCATCCACGCGATATGTGCCGTGACCGGTGATGAGATTGGCACCTGAGGTAAAGATAACCTCTCCAGGGATAACTATTCCGCGGAAATCTTCCTTCACTTCTTCCCGCCTCTCACCATCTTTACCTCCCTTAGCGTAGGCCTCTTGCAGTATGGTGGGAGTGATACTGATAGGCATTATTCACCTAAACAATAGCGATCGAGCCCAATCCCAATAGTTTGTGTGCAAGTTTGAATTATAATATAGTAAAGCAAATTAACACTCGCAACCAAAGACAGCTGCGGAAAAAATATAAGTCAAATTACTGGTCATAGGATTTTACTTCGAAGCTGTACAAACATACCTGATGCTGCTCTTAGCGGTGTTATCACAGAAAAATGAAATGCAAAAGTGGGATTAAACCAGTCATGAAATTCGTAACTACGACGTGCAAAAAGCCACTATTAGCCTCCTTCTAAGCTTCATACAAAATAATGCATCAGTAAGATCACTTTTAATTTCAATATATCAGACAAACTCCATGGATAATCAGCGGCAACTAACAAAGGTAAAAAACGTGCGTCACTTATTTCGAAAGGGTATAATACAACACAACCTGAAATACCACCGCACAGTACAAATTGAACAACTACCACCTCGCTAACACACCTGACCTTGACGAGGAAGAGTTTTACAGACCTTTGTGTGCTTAAACAAGTGTATAGGCAGCCCTGAACAAATTTGCATATCAATTTTTTCCAAATTAATTATGTAATGGTAATCAAAAAAGCAGTGTCAACGCGCAACAAACTTTGAAGTCTGCAGAATTAAGTGATGGAGGACTAAGCATAGCACAAATATCCGATTTATTGATAGATGTGCCGACAATTTTAAGGCTTCAAGTACATGTTAAAGTGCAATAAGAGTTAAAAGCTAAAAACTTTTTAGGCTTGTTTATTTGAATGACCGTAGGAGTGGCGGACGTCATGTTCTTGGTTGTTGGGGCAAGGCCAAATCAGACCTTTTCCACTTACTTCTAAGTAAAAGTATTTAATCCTACCTTATGCTTTTTACTGCTCTAAGTAAAAGAAAGAAAGGAGGTAGACTTTAAACAGAAAAATTCATTTACTACTTTAAAGGAAGGGTTTTGAATTATTTTCACCTTCTGCTAGTACTTCAGTCCTTTTGTCTGCATAAATGATATCAACATAAGAAACGTCAGTAACTCTACATCTTACCTGTAGACATCTTAGTACGAATCTGCCCATCATTCCTGCACAACTTATCACCACCACCACCACTCTCCAACAGATGAAAATATAATATGGTATATTAGTTGAATAGGTTGATGTAAAGAAATAAAACTCGATAAGGTAAAAAGGAGTTGATTACCATCGTCCTGGTTCTTTTTAAGCTCCTATTTTTATTAAAACTCCTGCCAATGGGCATGCAGGATGGCAACACATTCTTCTTCTGCAGATGATGTTCTCAAGCACAACTAAATCTGAGGATGTCTGAACTTAGCAAATGAAATTAATCACGCACCCATTGAATGCCATCTCAAGTGTGCGGAAGTTTTGGGATTAACTTAGTTGGGTTCCAGACGTATTCTTCCTCACATCAATTATTATTGTGCCGCCAATGCTTGGAATGTATTAAAAAGTTGCTCCAAGTAAAAGGTGATTATGTGGCACTATGAGTGCTTCTTTACTTCTTATTTATGGTTACACAAGCACGTATTCCTCCGATTATAGACTTTCACTGGATGGCGGAGGCTCTGAGGCACACTACTTGCTTTCAGAGGCCTTCTAAAATCGTAATTTGCAACATGCTAACTCTGAATGAACCGAAATTTTGAAATGAAACTATATCACAGTATTGCAGTGTTTTAGTACAAGTCCCTTCTTAGTTGAAAGAAGAGGAGGCTTCCAGATTTTTTTGACACGATTGACACAGAAGTCTCCCCGAAAGGGAGGGTGAACACGTTTCGTTTGCTTCTCACCAAAGCTATCTATCAACCAATAAAATTCTGGCCTCCAAGTCAATATTTGATTGGCTAATCACTATGAAATCTTACAATCCCAAATAAAGACTTGAAACGGCCAATAAGTTACCAGATTTTTGTTTAGGGTTGAGGCAACCTGAAAGAGGGTTAGAATCGTTGTTATTGGAAAGAAAGTGGCTTTTAGAGCAATCGTGGTAATGACTTGGCAGGACTGAACTTGCCCGACCTTGCAGATGGCGCCGATGGAGCATGCAATCTGCTTTGAAGTCTGGGCCGTTGAGATAAATAATTGCAATTCATCTGCTGTCTAACTATCCGTCAAACAATCCAGTTCTCCAACAGAGGAACTGTCAAGGAGCCTAGGCATTCGGTATAATTTATTCATGTTATCAAAAATATGGGTTGAGTTTGCATTTTCTCTATGATCAAATTAGGCCACAGAGAGAAGGCTGTAAAGCTGTAACCATGGTAGATAAAACATTGAAAAAACAGGTCAAGGCGAGTAAAGAAGATGTGTCAAAGTTGAATTCGCACTGACGCTTAATAATGGTCTGCTGGCCATTGGTATTATTTAAGATTTGTAGGCTTCGTTTAATCAAGTGCCCCGTAGACGAGAACATCGAGTCATTAGTAAGCATTTTGGACCCATTTTAAAGACCTGGACGTCTGGCCATCCGTTGCAACGACTAAGTGGTAGACCCAGTGGTTCACTTTAAGCCTGCTGTTGCGTGAGAAGTCATTAACCTGCCTAGGTAATGATGGGTTTGTAGTCGCCCTTAAGAGAAACACATCCCCTTGGTCACCAACATTACAAAAGGCCTTAAGCGCTTATGAAGGGAGGCGCATTGGTGCTACTTCCTTGTCGTTAAAGACAAGCTATATGGAAACAACCCTTTTGTAAAAACGGAACCATTTTTGACAAACGGAAGTGGCGATAACAGTTACCATGAGATGTCAGTTGTAAATTTCCTAGCTTCGTGTCTTATAACCAAACAGATACCTAATGTCGGTATTGTCGATGCATGCTTTTGTTGCTGCAGTGATAGAGAGGCCAGAAAGCCTTTCGCTAGTCTTGCTATAAGCAAGCACAACGAAATTCTTCGACACTTTTTAATTCTAGATATGTTGAAAGCAACATGTTAATCAGGAGCTCGAGTTGCGGCCTCTGTCTCATCAAAGCTTCCTATAAAGGGGCAGCATGAACTCCAAATGATGAGTTTCGGCTCCGTATTTCCCACAGACTGGTCCAACTTCGATTCTGGACACGTAAAGCCCTCTCGTCACATACATTGCCGTTCTTACTGCATGCGAACTTGAAGTGTGGTTGCTGATAGTACCATTCTGACATGTTTAAATCAAACCTAATTTGCAAAGCCATTCTCCCAACCAGCCATACACCAAGGCCCACGTGTTGAAATTGGTTGATATAGTTCATGGTAATCTTGCCAGTGTTTTAGAGTTTGTTTACTATGAGTGATAAGGTAATAAAGGTTTCCACTTGTAAAAAATTGAAAATCAGCATGCTTACCATTTAATAGCAAGCTATAGAAGTTGATAACCCGAATTCTGTGGCTTAATAACAAGCTTGTGATGGCTGGTGGCTACTGGACAGAAGTTTTTGTCCATTGTTTCAGCCTCATTGTGCCCTGGAAGTAATTAATTCCCACACATGCTGCGAGAAGTGCATTTCTCTTTGCCCTACGGCTTAGGCGGCCCAATACATGTAGTCAATGATAACAGAAAGCGCCGTGCCCCTGACTTCAAACAATGTTGCGATCAGATACACGGGTAAAAAATGGGAATAACACTTGTTGCTAAAAGGAGCGCATATATTAATGGCTGACACTTGGGTAACCATCATGATGTTGTACACGAGGACTAGAATATGGGCCATGTCAAAGCCAAATCTCTCCCTTATCTTCTTGCACGCGTGTGTTAAGCCCATTTAATGCTTTCTTCCGTCCACGGACAAACCAAATGAAGCTATAGAAACTGGTTGCTATAATGCCTTGCTTATATGACTACCTGACGTTTGGCGGTAACTTTACGATTTGTCTAACTCTTGTACTCGTGGCCTGGCCTTAGAGTTATGCCCAGGATAATTTGTTCTGGCCTGTTTGGAGTACATGTATCCAGCTTCACTTACTGCATTCTTTCCCCTCGGGTAGAAGCCTTGGGACGCTTCAGTCGCATTTGTGCTTAGTGGGGCTGAATTTAAATAGCTAAAGTACGATATAGGGTAGAGAAGGGTAATTTACCTCTTGGTCCGTTAATTAAGGTGCGTTTATGTTTTTTCGCAAAAATTTCGACGTAAGTAATCAACTGTCCTCCATGGACTAATACTTTACTTGCCTATAATAATGATAAAAATGCCGTTGTTTTAAATTGCCAATTAGTGCTCCGTTTTTGGGTAGACACGATATCATGGAAAGATTGGTAGTCTAGTCATTTTTTGTTGCCTCAACAATATGAATAAGTGGATTGAAGCTCCCAACGCAGCTTTATAAGCGAGACCTTACAAAATTCACTGGTGGAGACTGAGAATACGAGCTAAGCTTTGCGGACCATTAAACGTCTTCGTGCAGGGGAATTTCATGTAAACCGTGTGGGCCCTTCCTTTGAGTTTGCTAGGCAAGATTCATGAGCCCTTTTTATCCACTTGTGGAAAGCCGGTTTAGAGTCCTACATCTATGCAGTGCAGTGTTTTGCAGGAACTGACAAGGTGAAAGCTACTTCCTCTATTCCTTCATTTGTCCAGATAAAGTCAACTTTGTTCCGCAATCTTAGTAAGCTCTGTTGACATGCGTAAAACAAATAGTGGATTCGGCGACATTTGTTGTCATTAGATTCAAAAAGTATCGTGCTTCCGGTTGATGGACTACTATTTCCAATGCTGCGGAACATAGGAACATTTTGCATAGTGCTTTTAATGAGACTTCAATTGCACTGGAGTGTTCTTGAACTTTGCTGAAAACTGAACCTTATCTTTTTGGTAGAGATGCCAGCTATGGGATCAAATTACTTCCGGAGCGAACTATAAATGGGTACGAAAGGGGACAGCCTTCAAATCTCGCTGAGCACGCCAAAGCAACCGCTGCCTTTGAAAATGATTGTTGGCTTCACTTTCTTCCTTCTTGTAGCTGTCAGCTTCTCTGAAGGCATGTTGTGGTCGCATCTGTTGTCTCTCTACTCTAATCTTGTCACCTTTTAGCAGTATTACCGACTTTTATGCTTTACAATTTATCAAATATCAGCCAAATTGTGGGTAAGTGTAGTAGGTGGTATTAAATGCTCATAGGCTCTCCTTAACTATATTTTGGTGGTTCTCACCGCAGCTTACCTCATCTCGATGGCAGTTAATTCTCATGGTCGAGTGTCGAAACGCCTGCGTTGGATGCGTTTCCCTTCTTTTATGCAACCTCTAGTTCTGTCAAAACTCAGGCCCTAAAGTTTTTGATTTGATAATCAGTGATTAATTCTAACTGTTTTGATGAGTAACCGAATTGTATTCTCCTCTCTTTAGCTCGTGTCGACCCCTGTAAGCAGCCGATTGAGGCAGGCAGGTGTCTCGGCTACTTCCCCAAGTGGGGCATGAATCAGGAGACGGGTCACTGTGAGGAATTCATTTATGGTGGTTGTGGCGGTAATCTAAACCAATTTGATTCAAGGGAGCAATGTGAACTTTTGTGCGGTCGCTAGGACATTTGATGGGAACTTCTGGAACTACGCTACAAATTCTGAGCGATTTTGTCATTTCTTTACATTAACGCGCGTTTAAATAATGCAATATGTCATTTTTTGCTCTTGATTTTCGGCCTGAACATGTTGTCGGTCAACCACTGACATGAATGCACAGTACCCTTGTTTTCACAGTCGCACATAGCTTACTTTCATGGAGTGAACTCATGTCGTGTAAAAGGCATTCGAGCCTTTTTAGCGTAGTGCTTCATGCCATCTTAGACGGAGGCATCACCGTGCTGTTGCTTGTGAGGTGTCTGTTGGATGCGCGTAGCCGTGGACGAATGGTTACCTGATATGGAGCATTGACAGCCATCAGTTGGCAGAGATCTCACTCTTTGCGCAGGTCTGTGATTTATTGGTGGATCACGTTGAAGTAGTGTGTGCTTGGTGGAACTAATCTCGTAAATAGAGAGCATTTGTTATTAGAAGAGGGGTAGTTAGACACTTTGCTTCCTTGAGTTCAGGCGTTGAAGACGTCAAGGGTTGCAACTTTTCACTCCCACTTCCCTCATCTCCGACTCAGCTTCAGGACAAGTGACACTTGCCACAGAGCCATGGAGGGTAACGAGTGGATTCAATGAAGCGAAGGCGTTAAAGGGACTGAAGTCCTGTGCCAAAAAGCGCACGGAGTACTGCCCGAAAGTGCTCACTGCACATCGCTCTGTAATTGTAATGCATTCACCAGTTGCTTTCTTTAATTTGAAGAACACATTAAGTACATTTTACGACTATGTGATCTGCCTTAACTACCGTATTCCCCTTCACATGTCAAAACACATTTTATTATTTTTAGTGTAGCCTATGCATGCTAGTTTTTTGGTATGTCGCAGATTTTGTTGCTTTGTGTCGCCATTTGTGCTCTGTGCATTTTATAATTCCGGAAACAATTACCTCGCCTAGTAGGATATAAAAAGCAGAGGAGCAGATCGTTTGTCGACTCTCCTCTTTGCGCACCACAGAATGAGTTTCGAAATCCTCTTCTTCCTTCTAGTGGCTCTCAACTTCTGCGAAGGCATTTGTAAGGCCTGTTTTAGCCCATAGCCATTGAGGCGACCTTAATTTGCTTGGTTTGGCAGCAACTTTTATAGTTTCCTTGCTATAAATTAGATTGCTAATGACCACTTTCAGGAAGATGGATAAGCTGACGGGTTTTTCTCTTTCCTATGCTTTAGCTAAGGTAAATCCTGTCTGCAAGCTCCCAAAAGACCCTGGTCCATGCTATTCTGCGGAGAAAAAGTGGTACTTTAATCCGAAATCAGGCTTATGTCTTCGTTTTATTTACGGTGGATGCGGTGGCAACGGAAATCGGTTCGATAAGAAGATCGACTGCAAAAGAATGTGCGGTGTCCCAGGCTCGCATAAGCTAGGTACTTCAGCTTTTAACGACTAATCCTGCTTGCACATGCTGCAACGATGTCACCTCGAAGACTATTTGGCTTTAAGGTGCCTTCCAGTCGGCTAAAGTGCTTCACATACGCGGTAAAGACAGTCTTCTTGAGGCTTTAGCACGTTCTACCCTCTTATCTTTAGATACTGTGGACCCATGCAAGCAGCCGATTGAGGCGGGCGATTGTATCGGCTTCTTCCCCAGATGGGGCATGAATCAGGAGACCGGTCAATGTGAAGAATTCATCTTTGGTGGTTGCGGTGGGAATGACAATCAGTTCGACACAAAGGAGAAATGTGAAGCCTTCTGCATACGTGGGGAGCCCAATGGCGAAGCAGTAGATTTGCCTGAGGGCACCGACTAGACCACCGCACTGCTGCTGAATCCTCTTCACACAAGCATATTAACCTTGCTACTTGAAATAAAATTTTGTGTTGTGGGATAATAACAGACCACTGACTCTTCGAGCCTCCCGATTTGCACCCTATGCCATCCCCAGGAGAGGTTTACGACAGCTGTACTATAAAGGACAAGCTTGGCATGCTTGAGCTTAGGCAACGAATGGTGTTGTCAACTTCTCGAAAAAAAGTCATATAAGTGCGAGTTACGTTGAGTGGATGGGGAGAACTAAGGTTATTCTTCCCTAAGTCTGCACAGGTTACTGACTTAGGAAGTGGAGAAACAAGAAAAAATTTAAAGGTTAGGAAAGCAAAATGAGTTGCTACTGAATTAGATAAAAGTAGCATGTAAACGCGAATTCAAATTTTCTTGTAGGTAAATCTCAATTATCAGTAAAAAGGTGAGGCTTAAATCCAAAAATCTAAGGACATGAGAACTGACATGATCTTAATGGATTCCTTACCCTACTCTCCTTATGGCTGCGGACCACTTTGGCATTCATCCTGCTGGACAATCTGGGCTGCCGACCAGGTTACAGACCCACGTCTTTCCCTTTTCTCTAAATGAAAATACTCAGCCTTAAGTAATTGTATTTGTGATGGTGGGAACAAACCTTACTATGCTAAAACTTTCACTCCATTTTGCATCGCGTGTGACAAACTTCTGCTGCTCAAATGAGGTGCATATTAGCAGTACAGGAGATTCTTCAGCATCTTCATCAACAAAAGGACAATAGGAGCTTATCCTTTATAAATCCACCAACTTACATTCTCATTGGCGAAATGCGAGCAGCAGAGGCAAAACCGCTGTGATATGACCAAGAAATGTTTGTGTCAGGGCTCCTACTATCATGTTCATGAATAGGTGTTGACGACGACATAACGCCGAATCTTCATTCTCACAGACCAATGGGCCCGTATTCCCCGTCATAAGATATTTTTGGATTAGTATTCCAACGTCTGAGCCATGATACGGTCGCTATTTAAAAGAAGTTCCTGTCTCTAGATCTTGTCGTCAAGCCCAGTTTACATACAGCCCCATTTGCAGTTGTTGGGGGAGACGAGTGCATACCTTCAATCGCGTAAGAGCTAATGGCCGGCGCAGTTGCTAGTGGGCGTTTGTTTTATCAAGGAATTAGACCTCATGGCTTACGGAGCATGTGTATCAAGAGGAGCAGTGTAATATTTTGTTTTCACGACTACCTGTATGGCTAAAAGCCACTCTAGTATTCAGTTTGCTTATGTAGGGTGAGCTGGACCTCGGGTCAATTCAAATCCCGCGTCATCCTCTTCCCCAAAAATGCAGGGATTTAGCAGTGTCTGCAGTCTTCTAATGATAAATTGGAAGTCTCGGTAAAATACAGTCCCGACCTCGTCTAAACCACCTATTTTTAGGAAAAAAGTTGCAACTGTCAGGCATGTGCCGAGACGTTTCTTCGAGCCGGGGAGAGTAAATAGCCTGCAATCGATTAAAATGCGCATTATTTATCCTCAAAATCTACAAGTGTTGCTATGGTGTTTTATAGCAACAAATCCTTTTTTGGGGGAATTTACAATGCACTTTGCAATTCCTTCCTTATAATGTCGCCTTTACAATTGGTGGTCACTTTAGTAATCGTCTTGTTGAAGGTTGCCTGACTTGGTCAACGAGGCAAGCCAAATGTCCACCTCACCTCCTTCTAAGCTGAATCCAAGTACTCAGCCCTCTCCGTGAAATAATTTATTTATGTGACTGCCTGATGTCTGACTAGCGGCTAAACTTTGATCCCTGCCTAGGCCTCATAACTTCTTATCCTCCCGGAAAACATGTACCCATCCCAACATAGTGACGTCTTCCACCTTCTGAAGAGCCTTAAGACGTTACACTCGGGACATTACGTACTTATTATACTAGTTTCATATTATAGGATACTTAAAACATTTTTCAATTTGATGGCTTTTACCATTATTGTAGTTTTGTTTTAACGCTCCTGTGACGTAAGAAGGTGATCGGTGTAACGCCTTGTTTGTGTGACTACCTGACTTTTGGCGGTCGATCTAAGATTTGTCTGGCCCTTGTACTCATGGACTGACCTTCGGGCCATGCTCATGTCCATTTGATCGGTTTTCTTGGTAATTCATGTATCCAGCCACACTTACTGCCTTCTTCTACACGGTGGTGGCAGCCCAAAGCGACCTGGACATTTTTCCAATGACCTCTATCCTAGCACGTATAGGTCGCTGCATGTACCTACGGCGTGGAGGTGGCGCATTTCCATCGGTGGCTGAGACGCTCTGAATCCCTCACAGACAAGCTAGAAACAACTGAATCATGAACCATCGTGTCGGAACTTCCCCTACAAAATCCGTATTTAGGTGTCGAAAATGACACTACGGCTCTCCTTATGCATGGGACATTGGCTCATCCCGTCTTCCTTGTTAAATATCTGTTTTAGACCAGAGACCCACCGCCTAGTCTTAAAAGCAATTGATGGTCATCAGATGTAGACGGCCATTAATCTGGTTGCCAGACCGAACATAATTCCAGTTCCAGTTAAAGCGGCTGAGGGGACCAGCTACGGTTCCTCAGTTTTGTAGTGGCTGTCTACTGGCGTGGTTGGCTCGTGGGCACTTTCTTGTAGTACCGAATATTTTATGGTGGCTGGTGCGGGAGGCTTAGCAAGAGGAGCGCCGAAGATGTCACTCAAAAGAAAGAAGGGGCAGTGTAATGCGACTGCCTGATGTCCACAGTCACTTTAGAATTTGTCTGGTCCTTGTACACGTGAGATGGCCTTCGGACCATTCTCAGGCCCATTTGCACTGTTCCCTTCGGAATACATGTTTCCAGCCCCACTTACCGCCTTCTTCCATCATAGGGGAAGTCTCGGAACTTTACATTCAGATTAAAGCGCACTAATTGCCTCTATAAAAATACTATCTCTTGTCAATAATTTCACTCCTTGTGGGCTCGGCCACGCAATAAGTTTGTAAAGGAGGATCCAGTTAATGGAGAGTTGGGATGAGTAAGTTTTTAAATAGCCTTAAATTAAAGTTGGTCGTATTACCATTTAACAGCAATGAGACGATCTTGTTTTAAACTGCCAGTACGGTTGCTCTTTTAAGTTGACGCGGTACGCGGAGATGAGGTGAGTAATGGAAGTTGGGAATTTTGCGAATCATCGAGTTGGGACGTTGCTAGTGACTCTCCGCAGCCCTGTTTGTTAATGCTGGAGACAATATTTAGGCACCTATTTGCCCACTAATGAAAGGTCCATTCTAATCAGTTATTTTCAAAGGAAATTCGCATCTGGCGAAAGCCCATCAGGCAATTAGCTTTTTCGGTCGTTTCCTCATTCGCTCTAGACGTCATAGGTTTGTCAGTGTTTTTATAAACCAATATAAGTTGAATTGGGACACTACGTACTGCACCAGCTTGTAGAAACTTTCGTACGCTGCTTGATGCATTGTGAATATTTGAATGCATACCTAAGCATGAAATTGTCAAATAGATGTAGACTTTGGAAGGAATGGGTGCTTTGCTGAGGGAAAGGGAGAGATATAAATTCATGTGATGTCTTTCTAGACACCATAGGAATAACTACTGCACTTCTTGTTGAGAAATCGTCCTTGTGAGTGCCTTATGATCAAGAGGCTTTGGAAGAGGACCGTACATTAGTGGCTGTTGGACTTGGACAATGAGCCTTTTTGCGAAGAATAGCACTGTGTGGCTAATTGAGGTTTGCTTTGGGTTTTGTGAAGATATTCCTGAACTCAGGGTGTATTCACAGGTTCATGCTGGTGTGATTTTTTGCTTTAAGGTTCTAATGGTTTGTAGGACAGAAGCGATTTTTGCATAAAGCTGTAGTTTTGCGTTTAACTACAATATTGTATTCCTTTCTGCTTTACTTGAACTTGAAGCCTGTGATTGACAGAAGCTGCAATTAGCAATCCAGATGCCTCGTCAATTTTCTTCGTGTATAAGCAGTCAGGGGTGGGTTTCGCAGAGAATTAGTGTAGGAATGGGTAAACGTGTAGTAGAAGTGACGCAAGAATGTTGCTGGAATGGCATTAAATCGCTTCCGGTTGAGAAAATGACTTTTTGGAATGCTGCGTAATTAAAAAGCTTTTTGGATGTTTCCCTTTTCGCTAGGTTTAATTTACCCATGGAAGAATGACGTATCGTGGAATCAAATTACTTCCGGTATGGACTATAAAAAGGTCCAATAGGGTAGATCACCTACGAGATCTACTGAATTCGTCCTATTTAGGAAAGATGATTGCAGTCTTTGCGCTCTTCGCTCTTGCAGCTCTCAGCCTTACTGAAGGTACGTTCTTGCCATTGTTCTCTTCTGTCTACCCCAATCTCATAGTCTCGCACTTTTCGATTGTCTGACTCTCTTTCCGTATTTTGGTTCACCTTGTGGCAATTGCAGAGAGCTGCTATGCCTCTTCCAGCCTCTTTCGATCTACTTTTTGCCTTACAATTTAGCTACTCCCCTCTGATGAGGTGGATCCTAAAGAGTAATGAATCCTTTGTGTAAACATGAGTTAATGGAACAGCAAGACACAAACTAGATAGACAGGATGTGCGTGTTACCTTTCTTTCCAGTGAATGCATGATTGCTTTTTTCTCCACGACTTCAGCTCGCATTGACCCTTGCAAGCTGCCTATCGAGCCAGGTTTGTGCCGTGCCTACATCCCCAGATGGGGCTACGATCAGGAGTCAGGCGACTGTGTTCGCTTCATATACGGTGGCTGCGGTGGCAACAAAAATCACTTCCACTCGAAGGAGCAATGTGAGAACATGTGCGGTCGTTAAAGTATGCAAACTACGAAGACATTCATAAATGTGCAGTCTTACCCGTCATTCATCAATTAAACGCGCGTTTAACTCATTCATCCCGTTTTTTTTCCGTCGTTATTTCCCATCCTGGGGTTCAGCTAATAAATTTTTTTGCTACCCACGATTGTCTATTTTATGAAGTGGCACCTTGATGCACTTTGGGTTGATTCTAAATCCCATTTAGGAGTTACGATTTGACGTAAAGTTCTTTAGCACACATAATCCAGCCTTAGGTTCCCTCTACTCGAGTCATTATCTGCCTTCCTCTCTGCTTCTTGAACCAATTTGTAGTAAATTTTTGAGACACACTGCGAAATTTGTGCCGTTTGTGAAACTATAGCATAGCAAATAGCGGTAGATACGTAGATATCTACAGTTCTGACATAAAATTGATGTCTGATCCTCTAAAAATCCCAGCGATTTTACACTCTCAACCTCCTAATGGGCTGCGCTCTCGCTTAGTCTCCCTTGTACTTGGGTCCCACTAAAATCACTTAAATATCATTTAGCTGAAAGCTGCAAATGCGGACAGCTAAAATCGTTGTTGCAGGCAGTACCCACTCATACTCACTGACCGTTGGCTGCTTCCCTAACCTTTCACCCTCTCGGCTCCACGCGTAATCACCACGGCTTCTGCTCTGAAGGCCTGGCGTTGGTCACCAGATCAATAAACACGGGACTAGGGAGGCCCACTTACGTACTACCAGGTCGTAAACGGTATCAACGCCGTGAACGTCTCATGGCTATTCGAGTGGTAACGGATGCCTCAGATTCCACCTCTAAACCGGCGATCAACATTGCTCTCCATCTTTTGTACCTCCACGTGCATTCCAATGCGCCCAAAGCTATCGTGAAATGAAGGTCTGCAAAGCATCGCCTTAGATTGTCCAACAAGCGAAGCGACTATGCACATCACGATGACTGATTTACCAACATAGAATCCTCTACTTTCTTAATGCACTTGACTGAAGTTGAAGAAACCAACAAGACTCTCCGCCTTGTTATGCATACACGAGGAGCCTGTTGTTATTTTGTCCTCTCCTACGTTCAAAGGCAATGTGCATAGAAACGAGTGTTTACCCTTATCCCGAAAAATCTTGTAATTTTTCGGTGCCTTACTTTGCAAACACTTACGCAATGGAGGGTTGACTTGCTTTTCTGTTGAATGAAGCAATGATGACACATGCCTGCACATTACATCAAATTTTACTCCATTCAACCTCATTTTTATTTCACTCTTCTCCTTGGACAAAATCCAAATCATAGGCCTAAAAAACACTCATATGCCAACTCATTCACAAATATTGACGGAGAAGTGGTTTTCCAGCTTCTTTTTAGCCTAGACTGCCCATATTTTGGGAAAAATACTCCATTCCATCCTTCATTCCTGTAGAGGGAATGTTTACTTATACGTCTACACTTCCTTAAGTTCAGACGACTTTCATAAGTCATCCTACTTTTACAATCAAAGTAGCGAATTACCTCTTGCGCCCTGCAAATGTGGAAACAAACAACCGCCAGAAGTCAAGGATGGAAGGGCAAACTCGAATCAAGCACTACGATTCAGTGTTAAAGTAAATCAAGTGGTTTTCATAGCATTCAGGGCCTGTTATGTCTTCAAAACGGATAATGAACTAACGATTGTGTGCTTCACCACCACAGGATTTATCACAATGCCTTGCATCTAAGTGCTCAACTGGAGATGGCTGCGTTTACATAGAAAAATAGGTCAATCCAAACCATTTTACATCGACGGGCCAATTACTTTCATATATTACGAAACAAGTTGACGTTCAAAAAATAACTTGCATCAGTTCCAAACGAAGGCTTAGTTTAGGCGATAGAGCAGTGAGTGCGGCCATGCTCACACTTGGATTGACACTCTTCCAAAGTTTCGAAATTATTCCTATTAGCATCGCAACCACCCCAGATGAAAGATCGGCACTCTCCAGTTTTCACATCGTAGGCAAACCGTCTAAAGGCAGCTCTGCCGCGGCCCGGATCGATGGGATCCTTGCAGTCCCTGTGAAGGCCTATGAATAGGAAAAACGTCAACGTGTACACCTTCAACGTTAAATAGTTTTGCTTTGGAAAGATTATCTATACACTCTGCAGCAGCCTAGCTTAGGTGGAATCCTCGTTGCTTATAAAAGAGAAAAAAGAATACCTATAACTGCTCCCGATCCAAAGATTAATATTTGAGTTAGACCATGTCGCACCTCCATAATTTTAGCCATACAAGTTGCAACAATAAACTAATGCCATCTGAAAACCTTGCAAATGCTCCACAAAAGAATTAAATTATCAGAAATTACAAGAGGCTGTTTAGCTGAGACTTTTATCTCTGCTATTAAAGCTCACTTGGAAACGCCAAAGATTGACTGGTTACTTTGGTGTGCCATAAGTACCTACGCTGATCTTGAGCTTGAGCGCACACAACTACGTTTTATCAAAACATTTCTGAGCTTAAAAGACAGTTCTAAAATGCATAGCAAAAGCCCACTTAACGGCATACAACAAGATCATAAGTGCCCAAATGTTACAAGAACTAATCATTAGTACGTAAAGGCGCTTGTTCAAAATTCCAAAAAAAAAACAAAACCCACACCAACAAACGCGATTCTGAAGGTTGACAATGCGTACAGGTAACAAGGGATGCTCAAAAACAACACCACTGACGGAGAGATAATTTAAACGTATGAGCAAGACGTCAAGTTACGTAAGGAAATTAGTTTATTTAAAATACTAAACACAAATATTTAACTGCATACAGCCGTCTTGTGGCCAGTATCAAATCAAAACTGAAACGCTTTCAGCCCTCCATTTTACCATTTTTAGATTAAATTTACATATTGGACACATCATTCTTAATTTGATGAAGATTTTCCCATACCTACATTTTTGTTGATGATCTAACCTAGGGCCAGCTATCATGTTTAGAATTGTAGCGTCCTGAGACTTCCAAACCGGTATAAGAAATTAGTAAGTGCATCTGTGCACATGTATTCTATAAACGACAGGGTTATTGGGCCTGGGCATGGCCAGAAGGCCAGCCCACGCATGCGAGGACCAGACAACTCCTGAGGTGACCGCCAAACGTCGTGTGGCCACATAAACAAAGTATTACAATAATGAGTAATTATGTAGCTACTAAGTCCAGAGTCCGATTCTAACTACGCAAAAGTGATTCACGAAAAGAGCTAAAATCGCTCATGTACATTATAAAAGCTTCAAATTGGTCTAACAAGATATCGCTGCTAGTTTTAATTTTTCCAGACGGTATTTCTTTGTTTTAATCTCGGATAACTTCAACAGGGGAAGGGCAAGGGTTATACTAAGTTCTGCTCTCAAAGCACTACTTTTGATTCGACATTATTTTACACTATGAACACAAAACTCCGTATTAAATTTTACTTTTGTTGATAATCAAACAGGTCACACGCTTAGCGATGGCCTCCGAAATAAGCTCCATAACATTAAAACGCTGTGACCAGCTAAATCCAATGTACAAAGCAACGGCCACATGATGCGTTACAAAAAAACAAACCTTGGGAGCCATACAGGGTCAGAAGGAGAAGGAGTATCAGCGAGCAACGCATGTGAGAGTAAAATGAAACTTGAGTTTTGGTTCGACTTAAACTAATTACTAGTAAAAGTGACCTTCACTAGCAGTGCTTTGGTTGGTTTCAGGAACATATCATTCAGATTGCAAGTGTCATCTAACCATAAAATAATGCCACACTTAATTAAGCAAAGCGAAGATAAAATGAGCTTGCCACCTCGTGAAGATTTTACACAACCTCATCTATAGTTCCGACTAATTATGTAGACATCTCTGGGCTTCCAAAGACTTAGTCACAAATTACAATCTTAGGCTAACTTTGCCTTATAAAATCACAACTTCAATTGGAACAATAATCCAGGGTGTCGAAACGAGAATGATTTTGTGGCAGCCCAAAATTTTTAGTAAAAGACTCACCCAAACTTGAACATTAGGAATTTTGCTTTACGTTTTCGGTGAAGGTGTCTTTGCGGCTTTCAAAGTTATGTGGATAAGGAATCAAAAGTACAAGGGCGCTCATGATTCAGTAAATAAGAACCAGAAGGAATCCACTGTGTAAATAGGCTCTACCCCATGCCAATCCGTGAATTTGAGGTTGTAAACAAACTATCCGCTTCCTTGCTCTCTGGAGAAAAAAGTTTCACAACTACTCACTGTAAATCAGTAGACTTACGCATTTCCGCTACTTCAGAAAGGAAATGGCATGTGTTTAGACTGAAATAAAGTACGCCTCTTATTTTAGTACATCCAATTTTAATGTTTACCACATAACATATGCATAGCATTGGTGAGTTATTTTGGTCACGAAGATGATTAATGTGATTCTCGTTGTTATTTTAAGGGTAGCACAAAAGTCGCCAAAAGATGGGACTTTTTAATTCAATCTTCCCGCTGCAGTTTCCGCCTAAATGAAAAGGCCATACCTCGCATCTTTAACCCCCCCGGGTGAGAATGAACTTCAGACATTAGTACACGAAGAGCATTTTCAGCGCACTTTTTAGGCACGCCGTAAAAGTAGTTTTACTAATAAAATTTCTCACAGAACAAAGCCACACCAACTTCCACGTGGAGTTGATGAAAGCACCAAGACTTAATAGGCGGCCTCCCACCTCCACCTCACGTTACTCATGGCGACTCTCTGGGCTCGAGGTCTTGCAGGCCCTCCACTTATCTCTTGCATAAAGAAATTGTAGCTAAATTTGCGTTGTCTACATTTGCTGTCACTCACAAGTCCTTTTCTTAATGTAAGAGTGAATTGTTAACTCCACTGCAATTGAGGCCTCTTTACTAGTTTCAAGTGCGCCTCAGCTGCACGCCATCGGCGGTTCTCTGCTTGGCGGAAGTGATTTCATGGAGCCAATGTGATTGCGTAACTTGGTAGGAAAATTAGGAGTTGTGGTACATTGAGTTCATAGGAGCCTTAAATTTCTACACATTAGTGCTTTGTAAGTGGATCCAAAGCAATTTTCTACTCTCGGTTTCATTTCAGCTCACCTCTCCTGTGCTAAGATAGGTCAAATGTGTCTCTCAGTTTGCGACGCTTGCGCTCAGCTAAGCACAAATTTGCCTAGGGGAGATAGAAAGAGGTTTCCACGTGCAGACGTGTGGATGTTTGCACTAAGGGTGGAAATTCTCCCTCATTTTGAAAAGGTGGAGGCGAAATCAGAGCCGCGCCTCCTTAATTCGGCAATTTTCAGGCACAATAATCAACTTAACTTGTATCCTGAGGGAACAGCTAAGTTGACATTGATCGATGGCAAAACCACTCCCTACGCATTTGCGCCCTTGACTTCTCACAATAGCAGCGGAGGCGGTCGAGAAGATTTGACGCGGCTGACATAAGTGCCATTGTGTCCTCCGACTCGATGACCGTCAACCGCAAGCCACTCATTTGCAAGTTGTTAAGACAAAAATACGTGTTTTCGCCTCACTTTTGGCGTGATTAAGTCCAACTCCAAGGCCACAGAGTCAATCAGAGCAGCAATTGGCTGCTGCCGCTGCTGCTGCTGCTGCTGCTGCACCTGATTTCGCCTATCTTGAGGAAAGTTTTGCCGAGTCAGCTCAACAAATTAGCATTCAAAGAACACAAATGTAATGACCTCTTAAACAAAGTATTTGCCTATTTATTATGGCGAGTCAAGGTGATGCTTTGTGGATGGCGAAAATCTGGGTGGTTTTTCCCAAACACCACCTGACTCTGAGGCGCTGCAACTTTCCTGCCTCACCAAAATTTTATCAAAATCCAAAAATTCATGATTTCATGCAACAAAAATAGGCCGCAAGAGAGTAGAAAAATAAAAGTGACTTTATTTGGTTTAGCTGTTGTTGTGATACTGGAGAATAACTCGCGTTACTACCTACAAAACGAACGTTGATTGTTTTTTTCTTGGTAAGCCGTATTTTATAACTTTGTACAACACGTAAGAGGATTCAATTTTAAGCTTGCTTTTGTCAATGAGGCTATTTCCAATTAGCATTAGCTGGTGGGCATTTTTTGCAACCACGACGCTGATGTCCATTTCAGTAGTATAATGCAAGCCACCAAAATTTTAGCGAATTAGTTTTTTGCTTTGTTTTTTAAATTTAATTTAGACTTGCCTTGTGTGTAGACTGCACAGGAACTTATAATACTGTTTTTATGCAAGGCTTTCTATGTCACCAGGTTGAGGCCTTCATCCGATGGTTGGCTTAAACCCTAAACCCACACTCCTTTTCCATTTTTCCTTAAACTTCGCACAATTAACTAAGAATGAGCCTAAAATTCAGCTTGTGTGGTTCAAAAGCGATCAAACTCATACTTCTTGCTACCAAATGAGCAATCAACTTGCATTTACTTTGAGAACACCACATAAAAACAAATGCGTCCTCGAAATTTCACATGAATAGAATGTTTACACTAAAACTTTCTCATTACCAATGAGGCCGAAAACTCGGGAAGAATCGGCATTTGATTCGCCGAAGGCTTAATGCCTTAAGAGTGGGAGAGGGGATGGGGTCGTAAAACTGTCACTCTGATCCAACCCCATTTGTAGGAGCCTGGATCAATTTAGTGCCTCAGCGGCAGTGGATAATTCCTCGGCTTTTGCCTAGTAAAAGCGTTTGAGAAGTGAAGCAATAACGATACCTCCTCAATCTCATATCCCTTTGATCAGTGTAAATCCAAGTGGAGGTGTCCACTGACCCCTTTTTTGGGAAGGAGGTCCTAATTTATCAAGCCCGCCTGCATTCGGTCAGTAGATCAGACGCCCGGTGGGATGAAAGCTGAAAGTGGTTTGGCGCCAACGAGCGTCTCTCTCTTTGTAGGCCACAAGGTGAAGAGACTCGAAGTTGACAGTAAAAGGACAAAAATGGATAACGTGTGAAGTCCTTTCCAATGAGTAGTCTCGCTTGTTCACAATTCAATGAACGTTCACAATTGCGCCTGCAAACACACCTACGCGAGTACAAAATCGTACTTTCTCGCACACCACAGAGCACACTCTTTGGTGATTGGTTGAAGCGAGATGCAGTGAGGCGTGTTATCACAGGCACAACTGTGGCGCATTTCTCATCACTCCACACGCTCAACACACTTGCTGTCTCTCACTCTCTCTCCTTCTCTCACTCGCGTGTTTTCTTACGCTCTGACTGTTTCTCCACGCCTGGCATTGACCTTGGTGGTGCTCGTGAAGGATGAGTGATGAGACCTCAGTCCAGACAGTCGTCCACAATGACGTTGATCTGTTCGACACAAGCATTCTTCGCAACGACGCAGAAACAGACAACTCAGGCACTGACATAGCCAGCTCACCTGAAATTCGGCTTGACCGACTGAGGTTGCGCAACTCCTTCGCCTCTCTGGAGTGTACGTTTAGTATCCCCTAATCACTCCCTTCTTCCCCAAGATCACTCGCCCCTCCCCCCTTTATGCTTACTCCGAATGACAAGCTGAGTGAGGATAAGGAAGGAGTAATTAATAAGTAGTCTGTGGAAAAAAAGGTACACAGGTGAGGCATTTTATCCACTTCACTGCAGCTCAAAAGTGGATTACCAGAAGGTGATGAGTGAAAAAAAGTGGTTCCATCAAGATGACAGTTGACTCACTCCCGTTTTAAATGAGAGGAATGTGCAGTCATTGATGGGTATTTCAGATAAGTATTCGAGACTTATTCAATTTTTCATATTTTCACAAGACTGATTTACCGACAGTTTTCGTGTCACCTTTAAGCGGTTTTAAGCATCACCGAGTTGCCATAATTTGCACACGAGTTCACTTAGAAATCACTACCACGTACTTTACCGACAAATGGGTGGACTTGTCACCCCCTCCTCAGTGGATACCGAATGAAGGAACCGCCTGCATCCCAAAGGCTGACTGACAAGTTTTCGAGAAGCCTTTAAATATGCCTTAATCGGGACCGCCTGTGTAGAAGTCGCGTAAAAGCGAATGCCCATTTCGCATTGTCAAAGGACAGAAATCACACAAGGGAGCCACGAACTGCCTTAAAATCCTCACCATGGGCGGGACACTGACGGTGACCTTTGTAAAAGCGCCTCTTATGGCCGCCTAAGGGAAGTGAGTAAGGAGGGTTGAGTCAAAGCAATAAAACAGTGTGTGTCACTGAGACTCAGGCAATGTTAATGAACTTCCCTCATTAGCATAGACTTCTCTCTTACCCACTGCAGGTCCAAAAAAAAAAGGAAAGGAAAGTGAGAGCGACTTTGCGACTTGTGAAGGTGGTGTGCAAAAAAAGGACTTCGCCTTGACGCTACATTTTTTTTTTTGCCATTTGCTTATTCAAATTTTGTAACATCACAACTGACAATCTCGCAGTGTTGTCGCGACCTTCAGACTAGTCGTACTCCAGGCAGGGCGAGGACTGCTGCTTCTCATCCACCCTCGCAGGTCACAGCAACTCTTAAAGTCACATCGAAGGAATGAAAACTCAACCAAAAAAGTTTCCACATCCCTCTTCAATCCTCTTGTCATACGTAAAGTTTGAATTTAAAGACTCTCTTGGAATTGGTGCTTCCAGATTGCAAGACTTATAAGAGGAATGGTTGATGCCATCGATATTTACTAATTTCAACAGAACCTCTACTGGCTACTGAATTCACTTCCTCCTCTTTGCCACCAACAAAGAATCTACCATCCTTCAGTTTGGCTAACGACTCATTAAGAAAAGCTAGGCGATTTTCGTCGTGCCGCCACCTCAGCATTTCAACGCAGATCACGAAGGCGGTATCGTTAATTTTCTGTTGTCAACTTAGGAGCGCATAAAACTCACATCAATGAGATCAAACTCTGGCTACTACCTCAAATCAGCTTGTCATTCAAAGGGCACGAGAGAGGAGCATTACATGATTAACCCTGCATTGAGTTATAAAAGTGTCTAGCTCCACACAGACGATAAATTTATTTGCTTCTCCTTCCAGCAGCACCAAATCGTGGAGCATCTTCCAGTACGATTCGACTGGGAGTTGATGGAAATCATTCAGCTGGACCCTACAGAGTCTCAACTCGACACACTGACTTATTTGCGAGTTTGGCAGAACTTGATGATGATAGCACGCTGGAGCCTTTTTTGGTGAGCCCTTACTTCATGCGGGGCAGTGGACACGCCCCACGGAGTCAACACTGGCACGCCAGTGTCGAGACACCGATACACCGTCCTCCCAGCACCAGCACGACAGAAAACCTCTTTGACCGATACCTCAACAGACTGCGAGTTGAAGACCCAGTCGCTGACTCCGACGTCTTTCTTGAAGTCCCATCCGAGCCCAACGAAACCGAGGAGTGTGAAGACGCAGTATCTCCATCAGACTGGAGAGTGCGTGTTGTCAATAGAATCATTTTTATTAATACCTTCTCATTTAATCCCTTTATTTGTTTCCTAATTGTAGAACAAATGCAAGAATATTCAAGACAGGCTGCGTAGTATACTAAGCTCAGAACGCTTTACTGACGTCTATTTCTACATCGGAGGCAGCGACGGAGGAGAAAGAGTAGGAGATCAAGAAAGCAAAGCATGCAAAAGAGCCAGTCGATGCAATAGCGTGCTGTCTCCACGTCCGCCCATGTGCCCAACAGCCCGTCGCTCAACCGCCTCAGCACAGCGTCGACAGAACACTGAGCAACAGCGCAGAATCACATCAGCCATCGCTCAAGCCTCTGGCAACGCCTCTGCTGTTGCGCAGACCACACCAACGACCTCCGATGCAGAGGATATGGAGACAGAGGCAAGGAATCGAGAGGCGACAGTGGCAGAAAAAGCAAAGACACTAGCGGCGATGCTACTTTCAATGCGAGATACTACGGCAACTCCGGAATCGCAGTCTTCAATCTCCTCTTCCCCAACTTCCAACTCCTCATCGCCTTCTGAAGTGTGTCCATACTTCACCGGTACTACGAATACTGCCGTGATGTGCCATCTCTCTGACATTTCTGATATTGACGTAGAGTCGAGATGTGAGAAGGGTCAAGATAGAGGCAAGAGCAAAGACAGAGCAAAGGTAACACCAAAGTCGGGCAATTCGGTGATGCAACCAACTAACAAAGAACCAACGTATAGTGAGGTGAAGCGGTTCGCCGCGCACCGCCTCGTTTTGGCCATCGCATCACCGGTGTTTGAGGCAATGTTCTTTGGTGCATTTGCGGAGGCCACGACAGCGTTGCGTACAAGATCTCTAACCACTGCACTAACAGAGGCAGACACCACATCAGCACCAGTACCAGTTATGGAAATGCATGTGACTGATGTTACTCCGGCAGTGAGTAAAAAATTATATTTTAGTACCCAAAAGCGTAAAATTTTATCTGGACAAGGTAACAAACACTTCTTGAATTACAAGTTCCACAAAGAAGTAAAGATAGTGAGCTAATCAATCCCAAAAACGGGAAATATCTTCTGAAATGAAAGAAAATTTACATATTTTTCGAATGGAAAGGTGACTAGAAGACACAAAAGCCATTTTGAACCTTATATCTGAAGTCTTGCCGAAATAAAACCCACATAAAAGACAAAAATCAAGGCCCAAGCATTTTAATTGTTCGGCAAAGCGGAGAAACCGCACAAACTTTTACTTGAAGTTAGTGCAAAATTATCATTCTAGTTTTTACGTACCTCAATTATCTAGACAACAAGATGGCAAAGGCAAAACGGACTAAATCAACGCAAATACAAGTGAAACTTGACTAGTTCGTAAGCCAGCTCGTTAAAGGAATCAAAAATGGTATAGTTACTAGGCAAAACACTATGATTTGCTCATTACTGCATAAATTTATTTATAACTAGCATAAATCCAACTTTTTATGTCATTAATTTTGAGTTTAAGGGATCGCTTTAATGACAAGTTGCCATACGATAATAAAAAAGAGCATATCATTACCCAGTGTATGTGCCCTGTTCAGCCTTTCTAATTAAATTAAGAAGTTTCTTAGACTAACAACATTCGTATTTTAAAATGACAAAGCAGGCACCTTGTCAGCAAGCACCGTTGGAATTTGAGCCTTCTTTTAAAACGGTCAGGGGTTACAGTTGAGTCCTCCAGAGGATGAGTAAAACTTTATTGCATTATCGTTGTCAGCTCTTTATAAAATGTCTTAGTTCTGGATTTTTTCCTTGAGATTATTGAGTCATCGAATTTATTTTTTGTCGATTTATCATCATGCTTATAAGTAGGTACCATTAAGTTCCTATGCCTAATTTGCGTTAAATTTTAAGTTAACGGGAAGTTACCTATAATTTCTACGCCCTTGAAAAGTTTAGTAAATCTTCTTTCAGAATTTAAGTCACTGTACTAGGCACTCTTGGTCCTGATCTTTAATCCCTTTAAGCCAACTAATAAGTTTGAAGATTTGAGCGAGCTCCTTGTAACAATATTCTTTATGCACAAGTACAACAGTAGCAAAATACTTCATCATATTAATATATATGTGGCAAAGGACCCCAAGGGGAGACTTTTGAGATGTCTCAGAGACCAATCCAGTCGACTAGGGCAATACCAAGGCTGGAGTAAAATAAGCAATGTGTTGCAATCTAGGTTACCAATCAAACCTTTATCATGGCATAGAACTTTCAAAACGTATTCGATTTCGTCTTTTATGCCAGGCTTTTCAGCAGTGCTTGCACTACATCTACTACGATGACATGACCTTGACAGACGCCCTGGATGACCTCTATGACACCCTTTATGCAGCCAAAAAATACCTGCTCACTCCACTCGCTACTGCCTGCAAGAATCGACTCGTTGTAAGTAGCATGCGACTGTGACACATCTTATCGACATTATGTATTATATGCAAAATCCCCTCTTTTCGTTAAAATGGGAGGTTTCTTAAAAGGCTATGTGTATTCTTAAAAACACTAGTGTTTTGCTTAATTTTCGAAGGCGAAATTAGGTAGGAAGTAAGTGTATAAGCTTTCCTCGGTTTTTTATGCGACTTAAATGGGACGTCTTCGAGTACTTTCCATTGTGCGCCAAGTGGCCTTACGTTTGTCAAGATGATACTCAAGAGCGATGCTGGCTTTGCCTATTCGCCTCATTATTCAAATTGATGAATACAAATGAAGGGTATTTTCCAAATAGGATTGTTTACTTTAAGTAGTTGTAGTAAAACTTTTAATCGCAATCATTTGTATCACATGATTATATACCTTCAAAGTTACCTTTTCACACCGCCTTGACCTCCTTCACAAATCCTCTCCTTCGTTTCCCTTTTGCGCAGTTCTCTTCCGCATAGCCATTGTGCCCCTCTCGCTACCTTCATCCGTTCGTTCATTTGGCTTCCCTCCATTTATCTATCTTTTCAGCCATCAGCGCAACCATTTAGTCATTCCTTTATACCATGACTCCCCCAGATCGTCTCAACTTCATCTATCCACCTTCATATTGTCCTGACGATAACTCATCTGACTGACGAAAAGGGATGATACGACTGTAGTGCCCCGAGATTCCCTACTAGGTAGAAGAAAGCATCATGTTGGACAAAACACACATATTTCAGAAGAAGATGAAGGGATGGAACCTTGACTTGGCCTGAAGGCCATCCCACGAGTTCATGGACCAGAAGGAAACCAAAGTAAACATCAGGCATCGAGTAGTCACACGTTCAAAGCACTGCAGCGATCCTCCTTCCACCAACACACAGTGCTTTATAAATCGGCAATCCAGCTTCCTCTCGTGTAATGACAGCAGGTGCAGTCGCCTCTAACCCCCATTTTACTGGCCTCCAGAATTCACTGACGGTTGGAATGAGGGCTCGACTCCCACCCCATTATTCAGCCCCACTCAAATTTACCCTCTTGCTGGTCCAGCACTTTCCTCTGATTCCCATTTTCATGCGTCATGAAGTGAACAAAAAACAGTCATCTGGCTCAAGCCGTCTATTCTTTGCACCATTTCTCAACTTTCATTAGTTACTTAAGCTGTTGTTGTTGTTGTTTGAATTATGATTACGATGGCGATCAGTTGCACACACTTGTATGAGCACCAACAGCTATAAATAACGACACTTTCGCTTAAGCAGAGGGTCGTGCAACCCCCGTCTCCACACACATCCACCCCCCTCCCATTCCTCTCCACCTCCACCTCCTCAGTTGATTACACTGTGAGAATTCACCAAAATTAATGAAGGTTCTGATCGGGAAACGAGGACCCTCTTTCCCATAGTGAACCTGAGAAACAAGTACTCATCCCATCCAGTTGTGCATGCCAACCTCTCTCAAACACCACAACAGATTGCTTCAGTAGACTCAGTAGGGATCCCATCATCATGTGGTCTAAAATAATCAACCCATTGCTTCAAGACGAAGGTGACACTACGTACTTCTTCTTCTTCTTCCTCCCCCTTTGGTGTCCAACCCATAACTTTAAGATACTCCTTCTAGAGTTCGTAAAGCCTGAAGGCCTTATGTGATCTTCTTTCTGTCAAGAGCTTGATGACACCACAAAACGTACTTCTGCAACTAAATCGATGCTCCACAATGGACGAGGAGGAGCTCTTCAAGATCTGTTGGCATACAATTGACGTGTTGGTAAGTCGATGTGAAGTTGTAAAACACACACACATTTGTAGACGCCGGAAGTACTCACCTCTGAACACTTTACCGATCTGGAGCGTCAAACCTTGCTTAAGTTGATCAGTAGAGAGACGCTGTACTGTGAGGAGTGGGAAATATTTGAGGCGCTGATGCGTTGGAGTAAACTCGAGTGCACTCGTATGGGCATCACTGTGAACACCCTCAATGTGGGCGGCATCATGAAGGAGTTCCTTCCTTACATCCGCTTCACTACCATGTCCCTGGAAGACTTCATTATCCACGTCTCTAAGTCGGACATTCTCAGTCTTGAAGTGGTGAGCTATTTCAAAGCATTGCCGTACTCAGGTCCAACGACATAATCCGTCCTCCTTCTTAATCCTCTGCTTAGCAACACACAATCCTCCTACAAATCGCCACCAAGATGTTCGCGGAGAGCGAAAATTCGGCGGGTAAGAGGACATTGGAGAGGACAAGTGCCATGGAGCAGGAAGGGGATAAAAGTACCTCGCCACAGAAGCGCAAGGGTCCACAGATTCACAAGTGTCGACGCTTCACACGGACAGTTGCACTCACCAGCAAGGAGGCCTACTGGTCGGAGACCGAGTATGTCATCTTCAAGGTAGGCGATCGAGAGCATCCCCTGATTGTAACCCACCACTTGAGAAGGGTTAAGCAGCACAAAGTGCCACTCAGAAACCAAGAAGAGTTGTTTGAGTCTCCCATCACGAGCAATGGCAGGCGAAAAGCCGTCCTCACCAAAGGTAGAGAAAGAAAACGAGTCGTGTGTACAATAAACGGTTTATTTAAAGTAAATTTTGCCAAGGCTACTAGACAGAGGAGGTCTCGTGTCGCACCGCAGAGTGAAAGGAAGCTACCGCCGTCTTCGTAAGACCTGGATGGTCCTCTTTTAAAACCAAGTAGAGTAATGCGGTATGCAAAAGCAGGGCTGGTCTCAAAGTTGTGTCGCCTGGGGAGGTGATAGGTGACAAATAACCGTAGATATTTATTCATTGATACAAAAACCTTGGAGTGAGTTTCAGAAACTGCTTCACTGGCCTTGTAGGAGAGGAGAAAAGGCTATTAAAGCACCTCTTCCGCAATCTGCCTGAGAGAAGCAGCACATCACTCAGATTAATCAGGCAAGAATAGAGACCCTGGATGGAGAGGAGAGGCGTTTTGAACTTTTTTCCAGCAAAACATCCTCTTTCACAGACAAATTTTAGGAAAGAGTAGACCACTTACTGCGTTTGTGGGAAAAAAAACGGATTTCTTTGCCTAAGTTAGAAAGGCTGCAGACGATGATAAGTAATGCAAGCGATTCCCCGAAGAAGGGCTCATGCCTACTTAGTGCATTACCGAATACTGAGAGTATAGCTTAAATAATTGAATTACTACATACTACAGCCTAACAACACCAGAGATTAGATGGAAAACAAGACGAACGGACCCACATACATTCAACAAGGCAGAAAAACAACGTAGAAAAATCCTAAATGGGTCTTTTGACTGGGTTTCCTTTTACAGTTGAAATGGAGGGCAAATAGCGGCAAATAATTAATCAAACCTGACAATTTAGTGATACGAAGAATACAAGGAATGCAAAAGAGATTGAAGGGAGAGGAACAAGACCTCGAAGGCGGTGAAGTGGCACTCAACTCACACGTCAGATTAGCACACGGTAGGCTTCAACATTTGCTCAAATTCGGTCACGAGCGCGACAAGCACCTGTCAAAATAACTATCAAAGTGGCAATCACGCAGAATATCTGAGGCATTCAATAAAGCAGTTATCCTAAAATTCGAATGAGTCGTCAAGACCTGCTACTGAAATGAAACAAGTAGCAATTTCTAGGTTTCGAAACCGGTGTTTCTTGCTGGTGTGGGTCTCTTCCGACCAATGAACAAGGAGACGCAACTTAAGGTGAAGGTAGAGGTACGACAATGCACTCTGAACCAGAACGTTGATATCAACAGTTCCAATGGTGGATTTCCAGTGACCTACCGCAGTACTGGTGTATCTACCCTCATCAGTGGTAGCAGTGGCCATCGGCACGGGCACAGGCACGCTGGTATTCAAATGTCATCTTACCTACGTCCCAGCAACGATAGCAGAAGACGACGCGAGTAAGAAACCCGACCCACAGTCATTAAGTATATTTTTTCCCAAATTTTTAAGCTAATCAAATATGTTAATTTTTCAAAGGTCCTCGAATCATGCAAACAACACGCACTCAAGATTGAGCCGAACAGCGGAGGCGGCCTCTTCACCCTCTACAACCATCCCAAGGACCCTCTTCAAATCCATAGAGTCGCGAGGAGGAGCACTGTGTGGACTGGAGGCAAGCCTCAACTGTGCCCACTCTGCTAGCCCCGTGGTAGAAACACGCTTTTCTCGACCCATCAAGGTGATCCACCATCATCCCCTAGTCTTCGGTGGCCTCACAAGTACAAATAATCACAATGTTGATTTTGTATTATGACAGCTGAGGAGCAATCAATACTACCTGCTGTCGGTGACACCGGAGGAGGGTCGAAACACACGTTGCTACTTCAGTCGAGCACCTGCTCGCCCCCGTGTCGCCGTACGCACCCGCATTCCGTCCGCCACCACCACTGATCCCAACGACGCAGGCTTGGGGACAACAGAACACTCACCACCACCACCAACCACCTCGAGACTCGTAAACTTCGATTTCGCTTTTGGGGTTAGCAGTGTCAGTGGCGATGTCATTGGCGGTGGAAGTGGCAGTGGAGACAAGCACTTGTTGGGCTCCCTAGGAACTGTGGGCGAGGCGCCGCATGTTCCACACATCCTCTTCTTCCCCGTCTCCTAAAACGCTTCCACCTCCTCCCGATCCTCTCAGCCTCTCCTTTGCAACAACTATTTTTTTTTGTTTTATTCATCCCACCCACCTTTTGTACCATCTTACCCCAGCAGATCACATCGCGCCATTTGAGCAATTTTCTTGACTGCGTCAAACATTTTCAAGAATTTGCCCAGGCAGGGATCAGAGACCCCTGGTACGTCCACAAAATCGGTCAAGTGATCAAAGATATTTTAGGTTTTGCTGAGAATAGTTTAGAGATTGGTGATTGAAGAGGACAAATATGACTGCGGAAAGGAAACCGTTTTACTACTAACTCATAAACTGGAAATACAAGTTGAAAAACCACTTGATCACAGAGTAAGTGTATTACCGACCCCCACAACTCTATCACCAGAAATCACACCTTGTCAAAAGTAGTCACTTCCTCGTCTTCCTCCTCGTCGTCATCATCACGTTGAAGAAGAATCCCCAGTTTAACTTTATCAGGCACCTGGTTGACCAAAAAATGACCGTCGTAGTTAACAGAAGCAAAAGTCCACGGATCCACGGGACTCCAGTCAACCGCGTAGATACTCTCCTGTTGCTGTTCCAAACGAGCCAGCACTCCATCCTCCAAACTGCGAAAATATTCAGTTAGGAAAATTTAAGTTCATACAGGACAACAAAATCATCGTCGGATTAATTGTGCAAAGAAAGTGCGAAGAACCAAAGAGGGCAAAGTTTCACACCCTTTAAATATCATAACGAAGTAACCGTAATGGAGTTTAGGGGCAAAGTTATTCCCAAAAAAATAGTAAAAAATCGAAACAGTCACCCTTCAACAGAGATCTCGGACTCCGTAGGAGAAGACCCTCCACTGATGGCTCGGGTTTTACCCGTTTTGCTCAAGTCTCTAGCTTCCGAAGAAAAACTGGGCAATCCGTAGAGGCAGACGCTAGAGTCACTGCTAGCTGATAGGAGCAGCTGGTCTCGAGTCGGATGATATCGTACAGTCCATATCTTCAGGTGGAAAGATAACAATGGTTACTTGGTGTTGGAAATAGGTAAAGAATATTACGGTGCCGGCAGTAATCGTTGTCATACCCAATGTGAATGCGCGGGAATCGTGACGAGGGGCTTCAGTCCAACTGTTCCAGAGCTAACATTCCGGAACGAAAAGTTTCCATGAGAGGTAGCACTCACTTTCCGAGTCGATCGAAGGTCCCACACACTCAGACATCCATCGTCTCCACCGGTCGCCAGAATGTGATCCAAGTTCGGATTAAAGTCAATGTCACGAACACATGGCCAGTGTATATCGCCTAACCAAAGACAAGGCCTAAATGAAATGCAAGTAAGCGTCGTAAAATGAATTACGCTGACAGCAAGTCAAAAGGGCTCTACTAACTGCATGCAACGCGTGTCGATGCCGAGAACGCCAGAATCAAAGGCGATGCCGACTGTGGAAGCGTTTCGATGAGGAGACCATCGAACGGCGTTCACGGAAGCGGTGATGACCCCTCCTGCAACCTCGTCAACTTCCGTAGGAAGTCTTAGCTGACTGCAAGAATCGATAGCGTAGTCACCTGAGGTAGCCTTGAGAATGGCCAGAAAACTGGAGGCAGGTGATACGGTTCGACCGCTCGGAAAGCTGAAAATGCAGGAAAAAGCGAATGAAAGACTTCAAAGAGTGTGGAAATGTGGTAGGGTTAAAAAGAAACGCACTGTTGCGTTCCAGGGAGAGGTGGGCCTAGCACACACAATAAGTCGGTGCATGTTTCGGAGGGGTGCGCTGACACTCTGTTGGGATGGAAAGAATATTACTGACAATATCTCAAAATGCACGATTAATAGGGAGCCATACTTTCTGATTGAACTAAAATCGTTGCAAGGCAGACTGGAGACAAATTCCAACTGTTCTGACGGTCGATCCGCAAAGTCGATTTCTTTCTCGTCCTCCGAGTCTGTCGGTGAGAGCGACTGTGGTGACGGCGGCGGAAGACGCCAAATTCGAGCACCACCGCTCAGATCCGTCTTACTTTCCGAGACTTAATGGATGAAAGTAAATTATTTGCTTTCGCTAAGCGATACAATCATAACCCCTTCTACCTTGCAACTTCCATAAAGAATGGTAAACAGGAATCACCAAAGAACATCCATATTCAAATTAATGACATATAAAGGCATAAGCAATTCTCAGAAGAAGGAAAAACGAACTATTATTGGATCGGTGATGACCCAAAAGTGCATGACGCTAATCTACACGAATAAAAGTAGTCATCATACATTTCCTGAATGAATAGCATAAAGCAACTTAGAAATCAAATTACATGTGTTCATGATGATAAAAAGCAAGCTCAATAATTCAATGAATGGATGTAAGACGTTCGGACGAACTGGATGAATAGACAGAAACGAAGAGTAGTGGAGCGGCGGGGAGTGCTGTCAAGCCAACGACTTCACCGTCTGGGTGGACGAAAGACTGGCTCTTCAGGGTGAACGACTGACAGGAGTACTTTTCCTCAAGAGTTACTAGATGGACCTTTAGGCGAAGCGTCAAAGGAGAGCCATGCATTCACCAAGACCAGATATGCAGCATCCCATGAGCAGTTGCATGGAACATACCTGACTTCCGTTGGGGACCACAGACTGGCAACCGACCAAGAAGCGTGCATTTTCCGACTGGTCAGCGAGTGGTCCAGACTGAGAATCATAAAGGCCAATAAGACAACGCGCCTGTGGCTGCAAACACAAGAGCAAGGATACAATTGAACAAGGAGTGGAAATTAGATAGGTACTACTATATGCGAATTAAGGTACAGCTTCTTAGATGAACAGCTTATTTTACATTAATGCACAACGCTAAATGTCTAGATGCTGAGTCTATAGTATTCTATAGGATTGAGAAAAATACTTACAGGAAGTGAAAGACCTTGCGCCGTCTCTTGCAAATTGTACAACATCGATGAAAACCTAGGATTAAAGCAAGCAACGAAATGTGAACACGACTATGATATGAATAAAATATTATCAACAGCATACTGTAAATAGGAGTGATTGATATCTGGAACAAATGGAGTAAACAAAATGATACCATAACACGTTCCGACACCTAGAAACACACCTTATTTAGAGAAGGCGTAATAGGCGGGTTCCTGATTGCATGACTAAACGCTCTAAATGCAATTACTAATAAAAAATAAGTTAATCAGTTTATCACGTGTTATTTCAAAAGAGCAGTATTCTTTTCCACAACTTAAGGTTTACAATTCTCTCTACAATATTCATTTTTTAATTATATCATGGAATATTTTAGAGGTCTTTATATTTAGCTAGTTTTTTTTAATTTTCGTAATTCTGGAGTTAGTTTGATAATCGAAGTTAAGCGATTGTACGTCTTGAACTGCTTAATGTTTTGTATATGTGTACATGCCTTCTCATTACTTATTTGGAGATGTCAAAAATGTTATCGTCTGTAGCGTCCCGTGGCTCCAAATGGGGTAGTAGAAGGCATAAGTGCGGTTGAATACATGTATTCCAAAAGCAATGGGAGAAATGGGGCCTGAGCGTGGCCCGGAGGCCAGCCCGCGTGTACTGGGGCCAGACAAGTCCTAAAGTGACCGCCAAACGTCAGATAGTCACATAAACAAAGCATTACATCGTCCTCCTAGAATCTGGGCATTCAGTGAAAAGAAATGGGATTGGCACTTTTCGCATGGCCTACAGGCTAGTCTGTTCATCTCTTACAGCCTTGTTACCTGAGTGCACGAAACTTAAACCGAAAGCTAAACGAAGAAGACTTTGGACACCTACCCTTTACGAAGCCTTAGCAGGAATGAATTCTGTCCTTTAGTAACCCACCATTCATTTAATTTTACTATATGACCCTTCGTAAACTATGGATGTTAAAACATAGATGAGCACTGTAGTACTCGGAGACTTTCCAAGTGGAATAAAATGAAGGTATTAATTTTGTCCAAAGTCATACATTCTAGAGAGAGAAAAAGGGCTAAACCTGAACTTGGCTCGTAGGCTAGCCCATGCGTAGAGGGCCCGACTAGGGGCAACCTAATTGCCATAAATCAGGTGGTCACATCAGCAAAGTATTACACTGTTCGTCCCTTCTTTTGACTGACGTTCTCGTCGCTCCACTTTTAGCACCTCCACCACCAGCCATCGCAACATAGTCGGTGCTGCAAGAAAGCACCCACGAGTAAGCCTTGCCAGTTATCAGTTGCCATTAGGCTGAGGAGCAGTAATTGGTTTCCTCGGCACTTTCATTTGGGTCTGGAGGTATGTTCGCGCCCGGCAGACAGATTTGAGACCGCATATATCTGTCTAAAACAGACGTTTAACAAGGTAGGTAGGATCGGACGCAGTCATACATATAAGGAGAACCATGGTGTCATTTTCCACACCTATATACGAATTTATTAGGG
Organism: Hydatigera taeniaeformis; assembly: GCA_900622495.1. Lineage (NCBI taxonomy): Eukaryota > Metazoa > Platyhelminthes > Cestoda > Cyclophyllidea > Taeniidae > Hydatigera > Hydatigera taeniaeformis. Next base: position 23,206 of record UYWX01020400.1, on the reverse strand, counting down.
GGAATTCCAACACGAAACATTTCACGAGAGTTCACGGTGGTGCTGCTTAAGTTTTTATAGCTTGTCTGGGGAAAACGGGGGCAAGGTGAAGAAAAACTGTGGATATTAGAATTGAAGTTGTTAAAAAGATGTCGACCTGGCTTTCTGCTGCCATCAGTGTAGCATCGCATGACTTCCCACCGGGTAGAAGAAGGCATTAAATTGGATTGAATATATGCATTCTAGGGAGCGAAAATGCATCAATTCCGAGATTGGCTCGAAGACCAGCTCATGTGCGCAAGGGTCACACGAATACCAAAATACTCGCCAGGCGTCAGTTGCCGCATGAACAAAATGTTACATTCACCACCCCAACACCTAACACTACTGAATCCTTCCAAACTACAATTCATCCATAGGAAAAGTGTTTGCGATGTCGCAGTAGATCAATGGAATCCTCATTTTATGGGCCGCTATTTTTCATCCTCTTCAGAACAGTTCCACCTCCTCTACTCTTTGATTCTCCCCACTATTGCTCAGAACACGAAGGCGAGATGGTCTCCCCTCAGCGAAACAGTATTTGGAGCCACAGCACGAAAATATAAGCGAAATTTGGAGCTATAAAACAGCATATGCGCTGCGCCTTCCATCTGCGTGTTGGATTAATTATGCGCGAGGCTCGAGCGACCCCGAAATCTTATTAAGTGACAAACGTGCAACAACACAAACATGCCTAACCGTGTTTTTAGGATTAATGGGCTTAGGCATTGGAACCCCCCTTAATTATTTGAGCGTGCCGCTGACCCCAACACAGCTAATCCTTCTCCCCATACCATTTTGGTAGTGGAACGCATTGAGAGGCGCATGTCAACTCCTGTCACCACTTTGATGGCAAAACCGAAAGACGGAGGAACAATAGACCTCGCCATTAAGCAAAACCAAATTCCAGCAAAAAAATTAGCTCCACTTCGTGTCTAGATGAGCAGACTAAACTCCTTTTAATCGGCTCGAGTAGGGGCAACACTATTATTTGCATAAATAAAGACCTTGCAGATGAAGAGCAACAGAATACATGAGCACACAGAAAAGCACGACATGGACTCTGTTTGACCCAGGGGAAGCACAAAGGCGGACCTCAAATTACCTTTAAAAACAAATCAACGAGGTCATAAGAGTAGGGTAAATTGACAGAAGTAGTTTCATTACGAGTCCTGTAAATCGCCGATCCAGCGCATCTTTGGGCTTACCAAAGCGTCCACGCGCACCGATCAGTGGATCGAGCGATGCACAACAACCTCCCTGCCGAGGCACAGAGCTTGTTAGTTTTTGCTAACAAACCGCCACATCTCCCAGATGCGCAGTTTTGACACTCGGCGGTACTCACAGGACCGCAATGGAACTAAGGCAGCATTCCCAAAGGTCCACAGTATTACGTCTATCATGTGCCTCGGTTTGGGTCATCAAACGCAAAAGTTTGATGTCCGAACATCATTTCACTTCAGTACTCTCATTGCTAAAAGCACATCAGTCGTTATCGTCAAAACGAAGGGTACAGAACGAATTTGCTCACTCATTCTTCCAATTGCTCTTACACCACGACCCTAACACTGAACCTGATTTTTTGTTTTTGTTGCTGATCTGCACGTGTTAAGCCTTACCTACCACCATGTCGACTCGTGTCACCTCCTGCCACGTGACACTCGGTCGCTGGCACAAAGTCCGAGTTCGCCAACATTACCGCTCTAATGGTGTTGGTGAGGCTGAGGCATTTTGCCTGTTACACTTGTACGAATCGCTCCACAATCACCTCATACTGTCCGCGTGAGTTTGTGTACTGATGGTAATGTGCTCGCAAAGTCTTACTCAAAAGCACACCATCCTCACATGACGCGGCAATGAGATCATCTGATTATTCAAGTTTTTTGGTACAGCTCTCTCGTAGGCATAAAATTTACCCCACCGCTAGTTCATATTAGCCTTTATGACCCTGAACTCAAAATGCTAGTACTGACCAAAGCGTGATGATGCAAAATTTGTGACACCATGTGACAAGATCTACCCTGCACAACCGCTGGCCCCACGCTCTCTTGTTAGAGCCCGAACAGTAGATATAACAGCGACCTGTCTGCTCATTCGCTCGGCCACCGCCTTTGGCATCCACCAATGAGGACCCAGCAACACAAATTTTTTTTGCGCTGGCGCCCGAGTCACGGCTATAACCTAATAGGAGACGGGGGGAGCTCTGCGCGAAACCCAAAACGCACCAATCAGAGTGCGCCTGAGCAAAGTATAAACTTGATTGATTATGTAACACATTTGGCATCTTTCGACGGTAGTATCGGCTGCGAGTTGGACGGTTTTATCGCTCACGTAGAGTTCGACAACACCAGGCAAGTAATGTTCGCTGTCCTTTTCACAAATGTTTCATTGCATCAAGTTGCACTAACTAAATGACTTTAACCAAAAATTTCCTATAAATTATTGAGATTTAAAGTAAATATTAACATAATGGGCGAAAGTGTTCGTGCTTATATTAAACTTCTCAATGTGAGCGCAGTGATAATCCCTTTGTGGTGTCCCTTGCCCATACCTTTCTCCGCCCTCTCCCTTCCTCCTCACAGACGCGGTCTGTTCTCAGCTGTGCATTTACGACCAGAGCTCATTGGATCCTCAGTGAACACAGCTCTGACCTTGACACATACCAAATCCGAACTCTGCTCTTCGCGGTTCGAATTTGGAAAGCATTTTTCATCGCTTAGTTATGGGAATTGGTAGACGCTCCCGCAGTCCAGATACGTTGAATTGCGAAGCGCCTGCTGAAAAAATGGCTAAAACTTCAGGTAAGTGGCAATTCCATCCCTTGCTCGCTATCCGGAGAACTGTTCATTTTGTCATCAATCGTAACTTTGGAAGCAATAACTAATGTAGTTTACTTTTCTCCAGTGTTTTGCAGACACAATGCTCTCAAAACGCTTCCCATGATGATTGTTTGTCATATATCACTCCTTTTTTCTAACTTTTTCTCACAAAGTACTCCCCTCCTTGTTGGTTAACTCTACCAATCGGCATGCGGTGAGCTTTAGCTTCGTGCTTGTACTTTCCTGTCAATTTGGTAGTAATGATTGCTTACAGACCCGCTGAAAATCAAAAGGCGGTACCATGTCGGTCCCAAGTGCGGAGCTGACCCGCTCTTATCGATTTTCACGTTCCACGACGCTCTTGATACAGCGGTCTTCATGCTCGGCTCCGTTGGAGCGGTGCGATTCCCTTTGAATTAATTATGCTTTGCAAACCCTCGTCTTCAATCCGTGGCTTGAGTTGTGATTTCCGTCCTTTTTATCTTGTGGCTTAAATGACCAATAGCAGCACTTACAAAGTGGTTGTACGCTTTGCAAAAAAACGTTTCAAATAATCACCTACTTTTAGTTAATCTGTGAGAAAGTTCATTTTGCACCACCGGTGACCGAATTCTGGTGTCACACTGCACATTCTCGCGATCACGGCTCAGTCGAACACGGATGAATTCATTTGAGCATCGTTGGATGCGCAGAAGATACACAGTCAAAGGCTCCGATTAAAGCTCCTCCAGTCAAATTGGCCTGAGCATCAGTTCAGCAACGATCTTGTCATCGTATATAGCATTCATTCTGCCGGGGCTGCAATTTACTCTTTCTCAACATCAGCTTTGGTGTAGTGAAGATGCGTTAGTGTGCACATCGCGTTGTACCTCTAGCACCTCCTTGAGCACCAATTTTGACCCTCTTTCTCCTTTAGACTCTGAACATACAGCCTTGGACAATGTTAAAACCTCCGCACCTTTGAATGTTCTCCGCGATTCTGGAATAGCCTCAATGACAGCGCAGGAGCCCATGCTTTCTAAAGCGCCATCAAACCACACAGTGATTGCCAAGGACTCCCAACTTCCAGTGACCCGAACTAAACGACAGGATTGGTGTCGCTGGCCCGTTTGTAAGGAATACTACAAAACCGGAGTCTGTCCCAATGAAGGTGGGGGAAGGAAGGATGGAACAGCTTGTCAACTGGCTCATGTTAGGGAGGAAGACGAAGTCTCGGTGATAGGGGATAGTTACGTTCGCGTTTGCTTTGAATCAATGGGTCTCGTTCAGGTTTGTGCCTCTCTGCTTCCAACTTTGACCTTTCTAAGGTAGTCGGAATCTTTCACTAGTTGGTATTGTACCTTTTAGAAATCCTATTGACGAAGGTACAATAGTAGAGCTATGTCAGCTATCTTTCGAAAGTTGGCCATTCGTTGATATCCCTAGCTTTTTGACACGACATAATTTCGATGAATAGCTATGGTGTCCAGTGGGAGGGGAGTTGTGTTTGCGCCTAGGTGTTGTAGTTCCCGTTGCCTTTAGCTGCTATTCGGTGTTGTGTTGTTATGCTGGAAGGCCTTCACTTAATGCTTTTAGCCCTCCTGTCAAAGAGCAAAATGCACATTTTTCCATCCACCCAAGCACATTCGTGATCAGATAATCGCAAGGCGTCATGCCCAGTACCTCCAGGAGAAGCAAGTCAAAATAATGCGCAATCAGATTTCCAACGCTCTAATGCAAGTGCCCCCCACGCCGGCTGTAAATCCGTTCGTCTGCCTCACAGACCCCCTCACAGGCATCCCGCTTAACCAATATTTCATGTACAACAACTACGTGATGCCAGACTGGACTTCGGCAACTCTCTTGGCCGCAAATAAAAATCCCTACGCTGGTACCGACGTAAATGTCGCCAAGCTACCTCCAGCAATGAGCATTGACACGTCGATGCTCATCTATCCACAATTCCTATCGGTAATATTGCTACTTTTTCATGATTTTAATTCAAGTAAATACGCAAGTGATGCTAGTTTTCCTCTCAAGCCTGCGGCTCTGATTCCGGCAATGAATTGGACCGATTACTTCGCAAAAATGAGCGCACAGTATTTCCAGCAGCGCACTGAGCCGATCACACCATACAGCTGGCTACCCATGGCACCAGTCAATTCACAGCTCCTGAATACCATGGTTCCGGCACACACCGCGCTGACTTTTCAACCGCTTGGAGCGCTGAACTCGGTCACTCCACCCGTTGGAGTGCCTCCACAATCGAATGTTGTGCCCTCCACGCAGGCCACAAACCAGCTTCCAAATGTGACGCGATAGACGAGACGAGACGAGTCGAACCGAACAGTGCGAGGTTTCACGTTGTAACTGTTTGCATGAACGATTTTCCATAAACGTACTCTTTTTCGTAAAATGTACTTTAATTTTTCAAACCTTTATTTCTCTCACTGCCATGCAATTGTATGGGTTCGAAGGGAGAAGTGAACATTGGCGGTAGTATGTTCGTGTCCTCCCGGGTCCTGTCAGTGTCCTCGTTAATCAGTGGCCAAATCGCAAATAAAATAGAGCACCAGCGTCGTGCAATGCAGATCACCGTATTAGAGTGCGAGGTGGCTTTGAATACAAAAGTGCTCCTCATGCACGCATCAGAGCTGATCCTGTGGCAGCAGCTCGCAGATGTCGGATGAACACACGATGTGATCAGATGAGAATTCAGTGCCAAAGTGGCTCATCGTTTGTGCTGCTTGATTAGTCGGTCAATCAGAACTGCTTGACCGTGATTGTCGACTTAACCATCTCCTAGAAGCAGTCGAAGGGTGGCGAGGACCAGGAGATGCCATTTGTACATTGAAAACGGAGGCTGACGACCAATGCAATGATGTTAGAGGTTGACGATCGGATAATATGTGAGGTCGCGATAGGTAGTGGAGGCTTTGTTTTCAGTACACGTGAGGTCAGAGCACCAGAGGGCTGAGTTGCGTGACACCAATGCACGGATCAGCTTGCATGCTTCAAACTGGTGTGGTCACGTGCAACAGTCATTGTTCCCTCGCCGATGGAGTTGGAGGTGAAGTAGTGTGAAGTAAAATGAAACAGATTTGCTGTCCTTCCCGTCATTTGGTTAACATTTTGGGGGGGCTGTCTAGTGCTCGCATTAATTGTTATTCAGCGTTTCTGCCCGAAAGGCCGAGGTGGAGTGACTGTCGGAATCTCGAGCTATTTTCAATGGGTTCTTCGGCGTGAAGGTCTGCCACTTCTACCGCCGTTAGCACTAAAATCGGAAAGTGGTTTTAATGAGTGATGCTAACATCAAGTGCCAACAATCATTACGGGCATGACAAGATGCGTGTCATGACGACATGTAGGGCCGCAATACAGATGTTTGGGATTCCGGAGGCTTGGGTGCATAACAATTTGAAGTTAAAAAAAAAATAATTTAACCCCCCAAAAACAGCTGATGAAGGTCTGATCAAAGAGTACCAAACGGGAAGGGGGGGTGACGCACTCATGTCACCTCGGCCCCCCCGCATAGCCGCAGAACGAGATCAGCCACGTAAACCGACGTGCTTAATAGTTGGGTCAGAGTCACGGACATGGCTCAGAGGTCACACCATCCAGTAGTGATGCAATGATGAGATTTTAGGATGATTTGCAACCAGATTGGAGGATCAAATCTTCATCCGGCTACACACATCAGATGTGTTAGTTAATAAATTGGCTTTCTGCTGATACAATATTTGACCTCCTGATACCTCCACTGAAGCTGGCATTCCGTTCTGCTTGAGACAAAGGTGAACACTGGCCTGAAAGCACTCTCCGTCATCAAAGAAACGAGCTCAGCATATGTGTGGGAATGGAAACCATGTTTGTTCCCTCCTCTCAGTCTGCATCCACTTGATACGTAATGCTTTTTAGCTAGTGAAGTGGAGGAAGGAGGCATCGCAAGCTCACTTAGTTTGAACTCTCATGCAGTACAATGGACAGTGTGATTGTAATTTACTTTTTTGTTTTATTTTGCTTGTGATAAGAAGTCCTGCAGACCGAAAAGCCTTAAGTAGTTGTGCAAAATGGGAATTGTGCATCCGCCCTTACTACCTCAGTTACAGTACATCGACATTTTTCTTTGCTGTAACCTTTAACACGGGCAGCTGTCGTTTGACATGACTTTTGCTTTCTACTGTTTCCAGCGCTGTTCCAATAAGATCCCCTCATGATAGCAAGTAATTGTCACAATAAGCTGGAAAAGTAATGCCGATGTTCTGAAAGGCTGGAGTGGATCTACTAGCATAGCTGAAGCATTGAACTTTATGCAGATACACATTGGTGAGGACATAGTGGTCTGGCATTAAAATCGAGAAGTGAAGCTTTTTAATTAGTGGAAATGCTGGAAAAATGTAGATTCTGCTGGCCAAGGTAAACCGTCAATCCTGCCGCTCATCGCGTGATGGACTAATTAGGTTTTATCTTCTCTGATTCGCATGTTTTTGAGTTAAAGAGCCAAAGATTTACTCCAACTCATCTAAATCGCCCTTCGTTAGCTTATTCTATTACTGTCTTAGTAGCAATGAGAACCTATTATGAATAAAAAATATTGTGTATGCTACTTAAATATTTATTAGTAGGGACGTATATGATAAGACGACGAATTAAAAAACTCAAATCTTCATACCAAAACCTATGTTAGCCGAATCAGTGACAATTATAGTTTTATCTGCAATGCCTCAGTCGCTCAATCCTTTGTTCCAGTTACGCGGGGCTGAGGACTAGAAATTCTGCAGTTGTTAATGGACCCCTCCCAACACAAATGAAGAATGATCTTTCATTTAAAAAAAATGATACCATTTAGTGGCATTAGTTGCGCATACCCAACAACTTTAGCCGCACCTCATTCTTTTGAGGAGAGGACGGACTAAAAACCTCCGTAGAACCCTCCCAACTCTCTCCGAAGCTGGGAGAAGGCATTTATGTCTCACTTTAAAAGTTTCATTCATCTCCATGTCGAGGACGCCCCATCTAGCCAAAAGCAAAAATGGGTAAGTAGACATTCTGGAGGTTAAGCCGGTCCCTCTACTACCCCAATATCGTAATCCACACTGCTAGCATCAGCCACCACACCGGTCGCAGGACCTTCACTTGCTAATTGTCTCCATGAGGCAATCAGGACTCGTGCGTTTGACTCCAGAGGGCTTCACAAGCTCTACCATATGCAGCGTATCCCCTCTTCCATCCCATTAGTCCACTTGACCGGGCTCACGTGGAAGTGCGATCAGTGTAGCTTCCTAAGACTTCGCTTGACTACTCTCAAAATGAAGAGCTAAAACAGACTCCACCAACACTAAATGGAAGAAATATGGTTCAACGAAAGCTCAAAGACTACGTCTTAAACCAAAATCTGTAGGAGAGGGGCACCATAATTAGGATGTCGCAGTCATGCATCATCGCACTAGTCCTTGAGGCACAATTCGCGAGATCTTCAGCGGACCAGGACGAAATAGTTTACACGGGAAGATGGTCGAAGTGGCTTTTGCCTCACTCTGCTCTTCCGTCTGTTGATCCACCTCGTAATCATATCCCGATTCCAGTCCTCGCACGAGCAAGAGAGTAGTAATGTTAGTCAGAATGCACGGCACCATTCGAGGTTATCTAATACTTCCTCCACAGATGCTAACCTCCGTGAGTTTAAAAGCAGTGCTAAGAAGGATCAGCTAGGAATGATCAACAGTAGCAGGACCTTCAGCGAAAAAGGAAAAGGCGATCGACGAACTTATTAATTGGTTGATGCGCTCAGCACTCTGATTCGGCATCCTGGCGAGCCTTTAGGACGCCTATTTGTAATCGGCATATACAATCTTGTTCGATTCAGCGATTCGACCGAGCCACCCAAATATGCACCAAAGACGAGGGAACTCAAAACCTCTGTTAGCGGTGCATCACTGGAGAAACATCATAGTTTCGTAACTACTGCAGACTTCAAGAAGGTCTCCAGATGCCTTAAAGTGGATGAGGCTTCTCGCACCTTCTGGAGGGCGTCCAAAGTGCACTTTTCCATGTCCAACTACATTGGCTAGCAAACACCACAACAATGGAAGCAGAATAATCAACGCCGTTAGCTGCCTCCATTCGGTTGGCCAGAAAGGCACTAGCTGCCGTTCAAAAGCAGTGGTCGGTCAAACCGTGAGCCTGATGTGGGAAAGTATGGATCCTTCCACAGCCTTATTCTCTCGCATTCGTACCTCTGAGGAGTACCAGCGCCCTTTAGAGGACTCACATGCACGACAATGCAGTAATCGGAAGCCAAAAAACAACCGACAAATAAAGTATGGCAATGCACAACCATCTTGACATCAGTTTAGTCGTTTATGAACGCATAAATTTGTGCCTTAAAACACCGTCAACGGCGTAAATACGCAGTCCGACTGACTGAGGAGCCCACTCGATCACTGGTCCATCCTCTTCAAGATGAAGCTAGGCAGTAAGGTAAAAACCCCACTTAGCATTGCTTTAACATGTACCTGGTCATTGCATTCAAAAGTGTATTAGAAATCGGAGGACACCTCAACAACGGTGAGCAGAAAATTGCAGCTAAACAGTAAAAAGCCGAACCTTGTCTTTATTTTTTGCCAATGCATAGAACATACATACCAAGTGCGAGAAAAACTACAAAGCCCAGTGCTCCAGCTCAAGGAATGATGACTGTCTACTCCAGTTCTAAAATGACCTCTCCTTCTGCAACAATTTGACCCGGTCTAACATTCACCGCTTTCACCTAAAAGGGGAGTCTCATTTAAGCTAACCAGTGTAGAGGACGATGGTTCATCATAAAGTGGAACAGACTGTAAACCTACGATCCCGGAGTGGGCAGCATGCAGGGAGTTGTGCATCTTCATGGCCTCCAGAATGCACAACTCCTGATCCTCCTCCACTGCTTGCCCAACATCCACTGAAATCGACGTTACAAGACCAGGCAATGGGGCCCGAAGAACAGAAATGGGCAATTTCGGTTTTTTCTTCCGTCTGTAAGGTGTAATAAAGGCAGACTCCAGAGCTGCCGCCTTTTCCGGGCGGATTCGAAGCCAAAACTTGCTTCCTCTGTACTGTAAACACACATCTCCAACATGATTACGTCCTCGGAACTGGAAGATTATCGCCTGCTGGTCATCAAACTTCTGTTCAATAATGTCATCTGCTAGAGTGAAATTGTCTGCCACCATTAATACTCTAGTCGAGGCCGTCTTTGATGTGAAGGGTTCCAATTTGACCTTAAAGAAGTCATCCTCCCGAGTGACCTGGACTTTTACTAATGTCGAGTCGTCTGTAGCACTGACCACCAGATAAAAGGGTGTATTGTCCAGTTTTCTGCAAAAGAAAAAGAAATGAGCTGCGTCACACTATCAACCATTTGTAAATTGACCTTATTTTCTGCTCCCCAGTTATATTTATGAACTTGACAGACCAACTTCACCAATCGAGTAATAATTATTACGCCAGTTATGACTTGACAAACAAGTCTACTGTTGGAATAGAGGAAAACTTGCCTCATATCTATGTAATTTCGAATGGCGGCTTTGACATTGATCGCAGAAGCGAGAGCGACTAGTTTATATACCTCTGATTCGTCAAGTCGTGCGCCCCTGAATCCATCTGGATAGGTCTTCAAAAGATGATCAGTTGTGAACTCGCCGGAAACAAAACCCGCTTCACTTACAATATCCCTCAACAGGGGAAGATTGGTAGTCACACCGCGGATAATAAAGCTATCTAACGCCTTCTTCATTATATCTATCACCGCCTTTCGATCGGTGCCATAAGCAATGAGTTTGCAAACGAGAGTGTCATAGAATACAGAGATTTCAGAGCCCTCTGTCACACCAGAATCACACCGTACACCATGTATGTGACTAGGTTCTCGGTACGAGGTAAGTTGACCAACTGCGGGCAACCCGAAAGCCTTTCGTGGATTCTCCGCACAGACACGACACTCCATAGCCCAACCGTGTGTAGAAATATCATCCTGACGATAGAGCAATCGATGGCCTTTGGCTACTCGTAGCATCTGATGAACAATGTCCACACCAGTGATGCACTCTGTGACAGGATGCTCGACTTGGAGGCGTGTGTTCATCTCCAAGAAGTAAAAGTCGTGACTTCTATCATCAAAAAGGAATTCCACGGTGCCAGCGGAATCATATCCAACAGCGCGCGCCACCGCGACAGCCTGGTCGCAAATACGTCGACGTAGGTCGGTGTAAGAGTTGAGAAAGAGGCTGGGTGCCTCTTCTATCAACTTCTGATTCCGCCGTTGAATGGAACAGTCGCGTTCATACAGATGTAGCACATTTCCATGTTTGTCGCAGAGCACCTGAACTTCAATGTGCCTCGGGGCGATTAAACAACGCTCAAGAAGGACTCGGTCATCACCAAAACTGGCCTGAGCTTCAGCTCTTGAAAGCCGCAGAGCTTCAAGAAGCTCTCCATCATTCCTCACTATTCGCATTCCTTTACCACCACCTCCAATCAGCGCCTTTACCATGACCGGATAGCCTGATAAGATAACGTCGTTAGTTGGTCGCAGAAGAGCAGAGGGACTAAAATAAGCAACAAACCAAGGACGTTGGCTATCTCCAAGGCTTCCTCAGCATCGTTTACGGCTTTGTCGGAACCAGGAATACAAGTGACACCGACCTTAGCAGCAATACTTTTGCTCTCAACCTTGTTTCCCATCAAACGAAGAGCCTCTGGATTGGGACCCACAAAACAAACACCCATATCGGCAAGCTTTCTGGCGAAAATGTAGCTCTCAGAGAGGAAACCGTATCCGGGATGAACAGCCTCCGCACCGGTAGTTCTAATAGCGTCCACAATTGCGCATATGTTGAGATAAGACTGAGTAGAGGGTGAAGGCCCGATAGAAATGGCCTCATCAGCCATGTGGACAAATGGAGAGTCAGCATCAGCTTCGCTATAGACAGCGACTGTTTTTATGCCCAATCGTCGACATGTAGCTATAACGCGGCAAGCTATTTCACCGCGATTTGCGATGAGAACTTTCTCAAATTGCTAAAAGTGTCATGATTTGTAACAGCCGCAACGATTTCGAATAATGTCATACTCTTCCATCACTTACCGACTCTCCTGGAACGAACTTGTCGTTATAGTAAAACGCATCCGTATTATGAGCAGATCGGCAGAAATTTGATAGAACTTTAGCGGCAGCTCCGTTGCGAACAATCTAAAAGACGGTGTTTCATGCTCTCTTTGAGGCTCACACTTCGAAAGATAACCATAAAACGACTGAGACCCGATGATTTTCCAAAGTCTACCAGAGCTGGCTACACGCAAACAATCTTGCTGCGGCAAATTTCTTCACACACCTAATAGACAACCATTCTTAGACCACTCGACATAAGCACCAATCAACAGGCGATTGTAAGGTCATTTCGCTTCCAGGGTTGCGGATCGCTTAAAAATTCCCTTCTAATCATGTTTGGTAGGCTTGGCAATTTACCTTTGAATCATCAACCTCCTCCCTCTTAAAATTGGTCGAGAATTCGGGTGTAAATTATATCGCATCCCTATAAATTTGAATAACTTAATTTTAGTCTTGGTCCACTCGACTAAAAAACTAACAATAACTTAAAAATTGACATTATGTAGTGGCAAGCATCACAAGACCTTCGAAATCCCCTTACTTTGTACCTGTATATACATACTATGTGCTTAAGTGGTCCTTACTATGGAGAGGCTCTTTGTCAATTCGAACACAAATCCTGTGTTCGGCGAACGCGAGGAAACTTTGCAGAGTAACTCTCTATATGCTGTAAAAGATTCTGATAGATCCTCTTGATACAATATTCTTTACAGAGCAAAGATGTAAGATCTGAACGGAGGCTGGGAGGCCCTAACAAAAATAATTGTAATACTTTATTTGTTTGACCATTTGATGATTGGTGGTTTTTTAAGACTGGTCTGGTCCTTGCACTTATAAGCTAACCTTCGAGCCAAGCTTAGGTTTAATCTCTTTGCCATCTCTGCCTTTCTCTACCGTGTGGAAAATCTCGAGCCGCAGCAATAATTAGCATTAAATATGACCATAAAATGTGGATATATAAAAACGACTAATCTTTAAAAACTGTAGGCGTAAAATCGTGTTTGGCCGTGTAATACTTTGTTTATTTGACCATATGACGTTTGGCGATCACTTTAGGATTTGTCTGGCCCTTGTACACGTGGGCTGGCCTTCGGGCCATGCCCAGGCGCATTTGTACTGTCGCCTTCAGAATACATGTATTCAGCTGCACTTACTGACTTCTCATACTGGCCAGGAGGTCTCGTAACGCTACAAACTGAATGTCGCTTTTGTGCGCAATCACTAATGTGAATACATTTTAGTTCCGTGTTTATTAAACTTATTTTATTGGTAGCGAATTCTTCGGTCAGATCTTGCTTCTTATCGGTTGGGTCGTAATTTTCGACAACATTCAGTTATCTGCTGGTTGGCATAAACATTGTAACGCCATGTTTGTCAACTACTTATACGACAGAAATTTTTTGGCATTTATCTTTCTATCAGTGACATGGGTTGATCTTCAGATCAAGTCAAAACACCAAACTTTCATTTTCCCCGAAATGCAGGTATTTATGCCTGCCCAATCCCTTCCCTTACCAAAAAGAAATTTCGACAACATTACAGATAGAGCTAAATAATTCAAATTTTTTGGAAAAAGGGAAGATTTTCAGATTTGGCTTGACTCACTGGCTAGCCAATGCAAGTAGGAGCAGGATGATTAACCAGAAGACTGCCAGTCACACGAGTAATTAATTAAACAGAACATTATATTGCTCCTCCCTTCATCTGGGCTATATCCATGAGGCTCTTCTTGATAAACCCCTTGCTCCAACCATCACAAAGGCTTTTTTGCTGTAACGAAGCAGTGTCCGCCGGTCACCAGCTTCCATAAGACAAAGAAAGTGTATCTGGCCTGCTCTAACTCTTCACCTGGACGTAAAGATGCTTTCAGATGTGAGTTTTTCCTGCTGAATCAATAACAATTGCATAACAGAGAATTTTGGATCGAACTCAATTCCGTATAGTAGGATTCAGCGAGGCGCCATCGCCTACGTATATATGCAAATGTGATTAGAGGCACTCAAAGGCGGAGCATTTTATGCCTATCACAGCGATGTCGCCTTTGTCATTAGGTAGATGTCACATACAGACGTCTTTATTAATCCTTTTCTGTAAAGGAGCTATTAATTTTGCAACCAGAAGTATGGGCCCGGTATCCACACCGCAAAAATCTGTCACACTGAGTGGAAATCAAAAGTCTGTAAGGAAGGCAGGTAGAGAATCAGCTGCTATTAAGGTAATGATTAAGGATTCTCATTATCTTGTAAAAGTTATGAAGTTTGATCGTTGGTCTGTCTACACAGATGAACACAAGTTTAATACCAAAGTGAGTCTCAGTATTGCAGATAACCAAAAAACAAGGTTTTGTACCATCTTAATGAAAATTATTTTGTCAAGTTGATAGTTTTAGATGTTTTTCTTTGCAAAGGCTATGTGGTAGTGAGTTGTACAGAAGAAAATGTTTTTCTTCAAGCCATTCCTAAAATAAAAATATGCAAGGCTTTGTTGGACTGTCAGTTTCAGCTGCGACTACCAATGGCACAGTACTTTCTTAGCTACATAGACTGTTTCAATAGATACGACAACATCACTAATTTCACTTATTAATCCGTGGATGTTTTATCTTACTTATGCACTATGGCTTCCCTCTTCCAAGATTTATTATTAACAAACTCCCCATACTTTGCTTAAAAACTTAGAGCGGCACAAAAAGTTCGCCAGCATAATAGCACACCGTAGTTGTCTAAAAAGTTGTTTAAAAGTCAAATCGTTTTAGATGTGATGTGAGCGAAAATTACATTACTCTATGGCAAGTTATACATTCATGGCGCCTGGGCGTAATTTTGAGATGTTTTATGAACGTTTCTCCGTATGACAAGATTACACATTATTATCCCTTCTAAGGTGGAGGCAGCTCTAGCAATATTCCGTAGTAAATGGTGCTGCAATTTGAGAATCAAGCAATGCACACAAAGTATTGTTTGAGTCGGCAAAATTGTTTGTACTTCTTAGGTTATGAATACACACCAATCATCAACTAACCTGTCAGTAGACAGTTTTCAAACTGGTGTGGCAATTCTTAGTGGTTTTCTCACATAGGTAGCTATAACTCTTCCCTCTCAATCGCCTGATTTATTGTTTATATGTCTTGGTATTTGCTACATATTTTCAAGTACGGTCATTGATAGCTGACAGCTGTCTTGTTCTGTTTCATAGTTGGTCATGAGATGCTTCTTCATTTCGAGTTTTTAGATGCCCCTTCTGGACGATGACAGAGTGCACTTATTTATCATTCTCCTTTTAATACCTCTCCAATTTATTGTTTGGAACTATATACACGCCTCTCAGGTGGACACGGAACCAATTTTTAAGCCTAGCATCTACTTTAAGTCCAACCCGTTCTTCTTGTTCAACTACCTTAAAAATGCAACTGTGAAAATTTATCAAAAGGGCATTGCTGGAATTCTGTCCCTAAAGGTACGTTTAAACTTTGTGCTATGAAATTTTACTATCTCTTGTATCCAACTTCTATTCGTTTTTCCTGTCAAGTTGAAGGATTTGTTCGTTTTACCGATATCACTGCGGTCTAACAAGCCAGCGTTGCCGCCACCACCACCTCCGAAAATCATTGAGCTTTATGAGCGTAATCATGTCTTCTTCGGAGCCAACCAACGAGTTCATCAGACTCGACCTCCCTCTCTGCGTTTTTCAGTTGGTCAAGTGGTGCGCCATCGTCTGGGTTTCAAGGCCGTGGTAATCGGCTGGGACGAGGTCGCTTGTGCTCCAGCATCCTGGATGGTTCTTCGCTACCCTCGTCTCGAGAGAGAGTTGGTAAGTTTGTTCAGCGGCTGTACGCTCATCCCCTCTTCTCTCTTTTAACTTAGGAAGCAAGGCAGCAACCAAACTATCGTCTTCTCGCTGATGCGAAGGACACACTCTTTCAGTTGGGGCCTGTGTACGTTACTCAAGATGAACTAGAGAGTCTATCGGTAGAGGAGTTGAAGTCAGAGACCAGGGGCCTTTACCCCCACGAACCTATAATTAAGCACCCGATCATCGCCGAATTTTTTGACTTTTTTGACGGGAAGAAGTTTTCTCCTCGTCCATGGCTTCGACGAATCTACCCACGAGGGTGAAGGTTCTTCTCTATTTTATAATTATTTGGGTCTCTTGAAGTGCCTTCTGGGTGTAGTCAGTGTACTGTATACATCCCCTTCAAATTTTTCAAACCGGGTTCGTGCTGTGGTGTTTGTTGCTTTTGAGTTCTTATGGACAAAAGAATCTAATCTGAAGATAATCTGGCCTTAAATGTTTTCCTTGGTTGCTTTCTTTGATTTTTGGGGTCTTGATAACAAAACTGCCTCATAATTATTGAAGTGTTTGGCATAACTGAACTAATTTACGCATATAAATCCAGAAACCACTTTGATTGTTTTTCTGTAATTAAGGAAACGCACATGAGCAATTTTCAGGGGTCACCCTTTGACCTTGATCGGGCTATACTTGTTAACCAAAAACAAGCAGTAGGCGAATCGGCTATTCGAACACTTTCGCCTTGGTCGTCAAAACGTTTTTCGCCCTTTCTAGCAGGTGGGTTAACACGCGGTCACTTACAAGGAAGTATCGAGGTCAAGGAGAGCTGGAGATACTATTTTTCTTGTAGGCATATTTACTACCAACGCACAGCTGCCAATCAAGGTGCTCTGATCGGCTGCAGTAAACCCCAGCGCCTTTTGATACTTAGCGATTCACGCCTGTAGGAAGCCCTTCACAACGTTGTTCAACTGCACAATCACCATCTAAATCTACTTTCCTTTTCACTTGGATGAACTAGATAAAACTCTTAATGTATGTAGGGTAGAGGTGATGTAGTGATGCCTTCTCCAGAACTATTTCGGCTGTGTTTGAGGCATGCTATTTTTACTTGATCTGGAGTCGTGTGGTATCGTTCTACATCTGCATCTTTGTTGTAAACACAAAGTGGTACACGTGTAGTAGGATCGGGAGATCTTTAAATGGTGCCCACTGGTTTGTTCGTTTCCATGAATGAACTTAGTGGATTAGCATTATTTTTCATCACAACTTAGTTATTACACTTTCATCGCTCCTAATACCTGGCTGGTTTGAGTGGCTCCCTGCTCACCGTCGCGAAGTGGAAAACTGTTTGGGTGTTATACGTTTATCTTTGATCGAGTTGTCTCCGCACTGAAACTGCGTCGGGGTATTCTGCAATCAAAATTACTTCAAATCAATCGCAATGGCTAGCAAAGCAAGCTGGACGGGAACACAATCAATGCTTGCTATGATTCTAAAGTGGAGTTGAATTGCTAGAGATAAAAATAGAGCAGATATGGGTCAAAGTTGGTTTGTTATGCTTTTCATGTTCTTACAACTTAAGAAGAGACATCGCAGTACAACACCTTCCTTCAGCCTTCCACAACTTACTATGCATGAACTCTCGACCCTTTAATTTAACCTCAAAATACAATTTCAAGTTTGCCATTGGCACAATGTGCCTCATAAATTGGCCAATAAGATGCAGACGTTGCACCATTTGGTTGCTGATTGGTTGAGCTGAAAAAAACAATATGATCATTGGCCAGTCGAGTTTGCGTTTGCATTTTGACCCATATGTAGGTTGATTCATTGATTAGATGAAAAATGCTAGAACATATGTTTATAGTGTCAAAGATGTGCAGAAACAAACTAGCGAATTCTTTGTGGAGCCAAGTGTCATCGGAGTCTGGTAGTGGTGTCTTGTTTTTATTTTTAAGCAAAAGACGTTTTTATATTGGCGTCGGGGCTGCCGTATGGTTTGCCGATGCCTGTTCATCATGAAAATATTCACCTCCAATAATATCATGGAACACAATGTCTCTTTGGCTCGGAATTTTGGCTCTGAAGGAAGTTAAAATTTCCTGTACTATATCATTGGCTTCTTGGTCGTTAATACATGTTCCATCATAATATAGCGCTCTCCTTCGAAACTGAGAGATACTCGAGGAAGATTTTAAGTCTAACATCTTCCTTCTACACGAACTTTGGTAATCACAAAAAAATTGTCTCTGCTTTCAAAAACAGTGCTTTTTCGACGTTATTTTCGTGCACAAGGATCTTCTTTCATCGACTCTTATTTTCTTCTATGTTACTATCATTTTACTCTCAAGGTAAACGATTTGCGAATAGTGCTAATGGACCTCGAATATTCTGAGGCTGGTCCATCTACAACGTTGATGAATTTAATTCTATCATGTCCCCCTGAAATATCGCATGTTGATCTTACTGTATCAGCTCTACTCGACCGATTTCGTGCTTTCAGTCGCTGCCATTAGCGCACTCCTCTAAGTCACCCTTAATGTTAAAGGATGTCAAAGTACTGCCGGAGGAAACGTGTGGTTGTGGCATAGAATCTGTACGATGCTACTTCAATGGCTTGGAAGTATGATGTCGAACTTTGGATGCTCACTGAGCCAAATTAAACGATTTCTGAGCTTTCAAAAATTCTTGCAAATGGTTGAAGCAACACTGAATAGAAGGCTTTGCAATCGTGATGGTAGGAACGCTTATGGGCCATATAAACTGCTTGATAAAACCATAATTTGCCTCAGCTCGAGCAAGTGGTAGCACTCCCTCATACATGAAGGTGGTTGAAGGTATTCCTTTGTTCTCGTAATTATGAAATCGCTACAGTTAGAGGAACTTGGATTTTTTGCTCTTTTCGTTATGCAGTTGCCATTACGGTTTTCATTAAAAGACCGCTCCTAATGCAAAGTGACATTCCTGACAGCGTGTCAACGAGGTCAAATGGGAGTTTACTGGTTGTGCTTTCTGGTCCCTTGCATATGTGTTAGACTCCACGAGCATTTAAATGCAACATCAGGTGCTTATCTTAGAGCAAGCTCATTACCACAGGCAAAGCAAGGCTTTAGCTGTAAAAGATTATTACTTTTATTAAATGAGTAGAATGTGTATCACGTGCATGGATAAAAAGACCTTTGGGAGCCTGGTACTTCAAACGCCTGTAACTCAGGTGAAGGAGCCGAAATTTTACCATCCATTCTTTTCTCTTCCAATTATATAATGTCATAGGTATCTTTGCATAAGTATCAATGCATCTGAAGTGCTAAATAATTGCAGTGTCGACATGCGAAAGGAAAGCCAGACCGGCGTAGTTAATCAGGCTAGTACGGTGAAACAGTAAAGTTGTGGTGGTCCAAATTTGGTCAAAGCTTTACTTAAAGCCTGCAGCATTTTTCCCTTCCTTGTATTTACGCACAATTTTTGGATGCTAAGGAGTTTCTCTTAACCATAAGGTGCCAGTTTTGTTCTTTTGGGTCAGCCTAATTACTCAGGATGTAGACATGGTTTTTGGTTAATCAAAAAAAAATTTATTTTATTCATTATTAAACCTCAGATTTTCCTGCGATTATATGGAAGTTATTAAGAATAAGCCTTGTGAATAATCGCTAATTATTTTAGCTTAAGAAAGGAAGAAAAAATTCATTTATCCAACTTTTTAGATGTTTAGTGCTACACTTTTTCTTTACCCAAAGCGCTGACCGCCTACTTAGTAATACTATGCATTTTGTAAGGACAATGCCGGTCAAATCTTGCATTGTCCAATGCTTACTTTTAAATAACCATTCAAATGTGTTAGAAAATAGCAAGGTCGATGTTGGAGCAATAAGCGAAGCGACGCTTTTAGCAACAAAGCACCGACGACAGCTTGTGGGATACGAGGGAGGCAGAAATTGCCTTCGCAAACCAGACGAAGCCAAGTTTTGCGCCAACTGATTGTCCACGTTGTGCAGCCTAATGCTATGCATGCTTTAGGCTTTGGCAAGTAGTCACCTTAAGCCGTGACACTTTCAATGCTCTTGAAGATACCTTAAGGCATAAGTTTTAGCACACAATTTATTAAATGCGATGGATAAATGAAGGAGTTGGATGCTACAGCGGTGAACAATAGAAGAACGACTGTGAGACGTAGGACACTGCAAATCGTAGATCCAAGGGGACAGTAAGTTGACATTATTGTACCATCTGATGTCACTGCAGTCACAGTCAAAGTCGGTATGAGTAATCGCCATCGGTGGTAGGTAACCCCGATATCAACAGCTCTATCAGTGCTCCTCCGAACAAAGCACAAAACAAAGGACAAAGCACTAAATCTGAGGGTAAATGGAACTTTACCAACTACCTTTTTTGATTTGATTGCACCTCAAATTGCTCACAGAACCTCCTTGAATTTTTCGTCCGTTATTTTCCTTGGATCATGTATGGCTGGCAGCCCATTATAAGGCAACCTTGTCTTAAAAGCATTTTAAAACCAATTTTGGGAGTGCATAATTTAAGAGTTGTAGAGCTGCTAAATATCTACCCGATTACGGAACAGAAAATATTATCGCACAAATTTGATGCACTTTGCTCAGCCTCCCTGTTAGTTATCACATCCTTAACTAATCTGTATGGTCTTGAGAGGTATTACTATCCCGCCTCGGGTAAGGTCGAATTGATTCACCGGTTTTTAACAGTCAGATTACCAAACGATGTCTGTAAACCAATGTAGACCTTGTAGTGCTCGAATGCAATGTTTATGGGCGCTACAAGTGCAGTAGGGGAGAACAAGTCTTAAAGAACAGAAGTATTTAGAGTAATACGTCTAAATCCTAAAAAAAATTAGCATTTTCAAAGGCGAAAATGTGTTGCAGGAGGCCTCCAACGGAATATATGAAAACAAAGTCTGCTCTCGAAAACAACAATTGTACCTTCCTACTAACCAGACATCCCAACTTATTTTGTGCAAAATCGCACACAAAAACATTTTCGTCAAGATGGAAAAGGGATTTATGGCATTGGATCTTGAGCCCCTTCTAGTCCTCCGCCTCAGTACTACTGTTTCGCCTGAAACTGAAATTACTCGGAATTTATTCGCGCTAAGACTAAGTTCGAATAAAAGCTGGCCGCTTTATTGCAACTCCTCATTTCACAGTCCTTGCTCTAAAAGTTCATCACCTGTTTGGTAGTTCTTGCCCAGTTTACAATCGGTTGGGAAAAGCAAGCCCTCCGTATTTTTTAACCAGGACCTACCCAGCGGAAGGAGTTGTAAAACTAAGTGGGGTGAAAACAAAATATGCTAAAAGAAAAAAAAGATCAGCAGTTAATTGAGCTCCCTGCTTATGCTGTTTCGTGTTAATTCACAATTTGTTCTTTCCAAGCATAAACATGACCTTATTAAATTGATACTATCTTGAAGCAGCTAAACAAATAATTTAAACATATGAACTGGAATTACCAATTGCTTTTATAAAAGCCCAGACCTCATATATTGTTGCTAAGCTAATATAATTTGGGATTTCTTAATAAAATAATTGCAAAATGACCACGTAGAGATCCACTCTGCGACTACTTATATAGTGCTTTCGGAACTCCAAACCCATCGTGCAAACTCTTCAATAAGTAAGATACCATGCTGTCAGTTACTACACTTGTTTTGTCAACTCCGCAGCGAAGCTTAGGTCACTTCTTGGGAAAGGAAGGCTTAGGAGTTTTCCATAATCCGACAATGAGCTGTTTACATTCATACGACTAATTGGTTATGTCGTTTTTGACTTAATTACACTTTAATTGCCGAGCTTTAAAGACCATTTGAGGATGATAACAGGCTGCGGCAGTAACCCACTACAGTCGCCTATTCGTCAAAATCTTCTTCTACGACGCAATCCTTAGTGCCTTTGCGCAACAGGCGGTGCTAATTGGAGGTGAATCACCAGTATGTCGAATTCAGCATCACTAGCATAGCCTCACCTGGCTCTTCCCCTATTTTACTTCATCCTGTTTTGTATCTCTCCTTACTTGTATCTGTTTGGTTAAAGTATCTTAAGAAAAGGTTTGGTGTGACATTTAGTGGGTATGCACTGACACTGTTTTCAATGCAATGTTTGGTAACTTGGCACACAAATACGTTGTCAAAGGAGATGGGCGCATTCAAACGAAATCACGTTCACAAAACCCTCGTCGACATTTAGCATATCAGCTTTGTATCATTTTATGAAGCAATCTTTTGTGTGTGCGAACACATAGCAAACGCAGTGGAACCGGCAAAAAGGAGGAGCAAATCCTAACAAAACCTTACCAAGATGTTTAAAATGTGTCCAAAGTGTCCGTCAATTTTGGATTCCTCAGTTTCCATCGGTTATGGGTGAGATCAAGGGTGTAGAGGCTTTATTTGCACGCACTAGAGCTACGCAATGGAACAGAAAGTACACTGCTACTCATCACTTGCCTTCACCGCAGGTAATTTCGCTCAGCACCGGTAAATTGAAGACACCTTAAGTTCCCACACTACCGTACCGAAGATTAAAAGATATTCTTCTGAAAATAAATCCAACCCGAGAGGCTGTTTATTTATGGAAAAAAAATCCGAAACATTTTTCGTGCCATAAATTGTAGTGCCTTGACCTTCCGATTTAGCCATTAATATCCAATTTCGGTGGTCCGAAGTCCTCCAAATTGGAGGCGGTGACTGCACCGCCTATCCTTGCTGCTGTCCCTCCGGGAGGGAACAAGGTGGAGGTTAAATGGCTCACGCAGCTATAATGTACAGCTTGACAGGCATTAAACTGCCTCATCTCATTACATTTTTCTTCATCAAGCACACTTTGCCTCGCCTATATCCATTGATCTCCTAAGTTGAATGCATTTGGGAGCGTACAGTTATGAACTGTCAAAACCACCACGAAAATGATTTTCAAGGCAACAACTGTTTCCACACCACCACCACACGTCCCAGTTCATTCTGTTTATCCCTCTGGGTAGTGATGGCTGGCATGACGGAGGGCAATAAGGTAGTTGCGTTGGACCAAGTCTTTCCTATGATAGTTAGTTTTCACGGTGCTTAGGCGGTTCTTCTTCCTCTCACCGCCATTTGTCAGCCTTCAGGCCCAAGTGGCGAGGGATCAAGTCGGTGCGCATTCTTATTTTTTGATGGGACGAATTCACTGACCGAATTTTGTTGGAAACCTAAACTGGGCATAGACTTTTAGCGTAACTTTTGAGGCTTTAGATTTTAGAAAAGTCCGTCCTACATGGATGGACGTTACTTTGCTTTTTACTGTAGCGCCTCGCGCCTCTCCTGATGATGGCTATGCATCATAGCCGAATTCTCCTCCTCCTTTGAGGCTTCATTTCAGAGGCTCTCGTTTATCAGCCTCCTGTGTCAGTCACCTGCAGTTAATTAGCTCTATCAAGAACAGAATTT